>JAVYIG010005270.1:0-140594 GCA_035222895.1 Strongylocentrotus droebachiensis
TGAAATGATTTCATTCTTGCTCCTCCAGTAATGGCCACAGTAACGGAGGAGACCGTCTCTCAGTCTGTCCACTATTAAAACATAATGAAACCATTTAAACTGTAAAATCTCCCCTATAAGCTGCTCACGCGGCCATACATATTGTTGTTGTTTTCGCGTTTCTTGCTCTCAACGACCAGTTTGTTTAAAGCTAAACGAATCCGAATTTCATCAATCTTGCAATCATTCAACAATCAGACAATGATATCAAATTGTTTTGTGTCAGTATAAAGCCTTTATTCTGGTCACGTATTTCATAAACATCTTATTATCAGTAGTCTAAAGTATATCGACGTGTAACATGTTACTCCATCATAATGTCGGATAATCGTGTTTTTCATATGGTAGAAATCTAATACAACTGACTAATCTAGCTCAACTGTATACAAATGAACATTTAAAGTCAGGAGTATAATGCGTATGCTGGGTGTTTGTGGGGGTGTGGGGGGGGGGGTACACGGTGCCCCCTCCCCCTCCATGAGCTGTGCCCCACGGTCGTCAACCCCTGCTGCACTTGCTCCATCGTCACTGTTCTTTACCAGCTTTAACCCTAAGCCAAACCAAGGAGGTAGGATAGGCTCCTTGACCAAACACATGCACCTACACTCTAAGAAAAAAGGGTGCAAAAAAGGGTGCAAAATAAGAGTTTGCACCCTTTACATAAAAATGAACCCTATTGAAGGAAAAGGGGTTCAAAAAAGGGTGCAATATAAGATTTTGCACCCTTCCCACAAAAATGAACCCTAACAACCCAAAAAGGTGCAAAATAAAAGTTTGCATATTGCATGCATATTCATGATTACTTTCCACGTGTTCACATAAAAATACATTTATCATATGATTTGTTAAGCAAATTATGACAATGCACATCAATTTTGTGATTTGTATTTTCCTTCGGCAATCATTAACCAATAAGATTATTTTGTCTGATCATGTTACAATTAAATTCACGTTTTAGCAATATATATATTGATTATATGATTACTAACCAAGAAACATCATGCATGTTTAATATGTATATGTGTACGAGCAAATGTCACGAGTATTCCTCGATGATGGGTACAGGATTGCACCTTTTAAAGGGTGCAGGATTGAACCCCTTAAGGTGCTGCTATTGTATCGGTTTGCACCCTATAAAAGGAGCAGGATTGAACCATTAAGGGTACAGACATGTCTCCTAAAAGGTGCATTCTGGCACCTTCCTAAAGGGTGCAGGATTTAACCCCTAAAGGTGCTGCTATTGTTGCATCGGTTTGCACCCCTAAAGGTGCAGGATTGAACCATAAAGGGTACTAACATTTCCCCCAAAAGGTTCAATCTGGCACCCTTTTGAAGGGTGCATGATTGCACCTTTAAAAAGGGTGCAGGATTTAACCCCTAAAGGTGCTGCTATTGTTGCATCGGTTTGAACCCCTAAAGGTGCATAGTTGCACCATTTTTTCTTAGTGTGTACCATATCATAATGCTTAGAGCAATGGCTGCTAGAGCAGATAACCCATGGTCAATTGTTGCTAAATACTACTGATAAATTATGAAAGTCGAAAATTGTTGTACAAGAACACGAATCCATGCACCACCCCTTCTGGTGGCGGGGGGGGGGGGGGGGGGATACAAACCCGTACAAGCTTTTTTCAAGTGTGTGGGGGAGGAGGGGGGTTATTAGGGTTGCCAACTTTGAGCCAGAGGTGAGAGTGAGACATTGCGAGGGGGGTGATGAGCACTTAATTTTCTTTTTCGTTAGAAAATATATATCGGCAAATCAGCCGGCGAATACGCGGGGGGAGGGGGGGGGGGGGGTGTACGGGGTTGGGTAGCTTTGAAGGTACATACTGAAGCTGTTAGTCTTGCGTTCATCAGAACACTAAATCCGAAATAAAATATTTATAAACGGAACCCAAAGCAAAATAGGGGAATGTAAGGAGAGGCCACTATTTCTAGGATATACCCTAGACATCTACAAACACATATACGGTAGGCCTTTTTCTCCTATAGATGGGACAGTTCCCCGGTTGTTCAGAGTAATTTTCCTGGAGGTAGGAGGGGGTGTAAAGGTATAGTTTTCCATTTTCATTGTCTTTCGGGCATTGCTTTGTCTGTCTGTGAGGATGGTGACGTAGTAGTTTTGGGTTGACGTTCTGCAGGAGAGCTGTCATATTTAATTTTCAATTCAAGTGAACATTTATTTTCTTCCATTCAATTTGACAACATATTTGACATCTGTTCAAATAATACAATTTATACGTAGGAACATACAAATAATTAAAGAATTTGTATTACAAGGAAGAAGGTGCCAAGTTACTGGGTGAGGAATAAAAACAGTGCATTGAACAAAGACAGTCAGACACGCGCACACGCACACACACACCCACACACACACACACACACGCACCCATACACACAGCACACACAACACACATGGTGACAATTGTTTCAAAATTACCCCTTTTCTGATTGAGCTTTGATATTTTTATCAAGATCGCTGAATGTTTAAGTGACATCACCCTAAAAATCTTTCCCTTTTGCACACATTCACTACCACCATCATGTCATCATCATCTTAATCTTCATCATCATCATGAAGCACAACATCCGCCAATACGCACCAAAAGGACAGCGGCCACTCAACTTTTCGTACGATATTAGAAGAATTCCCCTTGTCGGGAATGAAATGCTCATTTGTGTGCGTGTGCCTGTACATGTGCGTGTGGTTGTGTGTGTGTGTGTGTGTATATATATATATATATATATATGTGTGTGTGCGTGCGTGTGTGTGTGTGTGTGCGTGTGTGTGTGCGTGTGCGTGTGTCTGCGTGTTTTTGTCTGTCTGGCTAATTGGATAATTGAAAAAAACTGGCTTTCTTTGTTCAAAACATTATTTTATTCCTCACCTAGCAATTGGCGCAAGTGAGATCTGGCAGTCTTGTAAAGATTGTCTGATGTTCAGTCATGCATGCAGAGATTCAAATGAAAATAGTTCCTAAATGTACTGGGAGGATAACTCTATCAAGAAATATCATGAAACTCATGATTAAATATTTATAATTCAAACAATACAACTTTTAAAAAGTGGGACATTTTTTCTGACTCACTCTGTATGTGTCCTCTGGCATCCGCACCTCCTGTATTTAAAACTGCGTTGTACATTTCAAGATGCCGCCGTGGGGGACCCGCACGGGCAATATTCAGTTTAAATGCCCCCCCCCCCCCCCCCCCCGGACGGCAGACACCTTTTGTTGTGCATATCCCCCAGTGCTCTTCAGGGGCCCTTCAGGGCGCCGTAGGGTACACGTACGGAACCCGTAAAGATTTTTCACGAGAATTGACCCCCCAAATCGTGAGGGGCCCGTCCGGGCACCGTCCGGAGCCCGCATGGGACCCGTAAGGTGCCCTACGGGCTCTTTACGGGCTTTCTACGGCCGAACGGTCAGATAAAAACGCCGGGAGAATTGGGAGCAGCCAACTCAGCACCACGAGCCCGTATGGCTTAAAAAACTGTCCCATCGCCCGTAGGATCTTTACGGCAACCGACCGGACACCGGCCGAAAATTCCCAAATGTCTGTTTTTACTCGCCGTACGGGCCCCGGAGTGTATATGTGAAAGCCCCATTAGGAGCCTCCAAAAGAATGGCAGCTGATGGTCTTAATTTGAGAAATAAACACAATCACACAAAAATAAACTGCAAAACACCTGATACGTCTACTGAATGATCATTGATATGTGCAATACTATTTCTTGGCAACGTGGAACTTATTGTTTACAACGATTCTTTTGGCTCAATAATGTTTCAAACCACGTTCCCATTTTTTATATCGAAAATCTGTAGTGCTATGTATAATCTGAAACAAAATCGAATACGTGTCTCTTTTTAATGTGGATTTAATAGTATTGATATGCCCTTCAATCCATGCCTAAGTCACTTGCTGTCGTTATTATGTATTGAATGTAGACATTGCAGGGCCGTCGCCAGGGGGGGGGGGGGGGGGGGGGGGGGTGCGGAGGGTGCGAACGCACCCCCCTTCAGAACAAAAAAAAAAAAAAAAAAAAAAAAAAAAAAACCGGAGGGGGGGGGGGGGGGGGGGAGGGATACTTGAGGACCAGTATGTACTTTCTAGGCCGGCGGGCTATATAACTGCATGAAATTGAGTTAATACGTTGTTTTTTGTGTTTTTTGTGGTTTTTTTTCATAAAAAGCACCCCCCCTAGAAAAAAGCTGGTGACGGCCCTGCATTGTATTGTCAAAACTTCATCTCTCTCTCTCTCTCTCGTTCTTTTATCGCTCGCTCTTTCTCTTCTGCCTCTCCCCTCTCTGTCTCTCCGTCTCTCTCTTTCTTATTTTCTCTTCCCCTCTCTCCTTCTTCCCCTCTCTCTTCCTTCCTCTGTCAAACAGCAAAAATAATATCGACCGTAATATTTTGTTTACTGTTGCATGTCTTACTGATTATTTTATACTCGATGTTATCTCCTCTCTGCACCCTCTTTTTATCATTAAAAAAGTTGAATATCTGTCTCTGTTAACTATTGATTTGTTAGTTTTTATATGCCCTTTAATCCATGCCTATAGGTCACTTGCTGTCGTTATTATGTATTGAATGTAGATATTGGATTGTTAAAACTTCCTATTTCCCTCTCTCTCATCATTTCATCTCTCTCTCTTACTCTCTCTCTCTCTTACTCTCTCTCTCTCTCTCCAATTTCTCTCCTGCTGATTGGGAAAGGGTGACAGAATAAAACGACCATAAACTGAACTAATGCAGAAGCGGAGTTGAGCCCCTTTGATGAAAGATATAAACAGCGCCCTCTAAAGTTCTGAAAATGGTCTCCTTTCTGTGGCTGTAGCTCCAAAATGTGCCTGGCTAAACCACATACATGTATTTCACAGCTATGTGGTCTATCCGTACCCTCTTTTGGAATTAGATACTTGAAAATATGCCCTTTCCGGGCCAAAAATAAAATGCATACCCTCTCATTGACTGGCTTTGCGAAATATGCCCTCTAAATTTGCACTTTTCAAGAAAATTGCTAAATAACATCTGTCAATGTAATACCTTCCTCTAAAAGTACCTATGTCCAATACAACTTGGCAGACATTATGTATCCATACACGTGACAACTGTCTGCCAAGTTATATACAATTTGATGACGTCATCGCAAAGTTATCGCCTAAAATGATGACTTTATTATGCATTACGTAACAGCCCGTTAATTGCTTGCAGTACATTGCGCACAGATGACCATAGAGTCAAACTGACCTCATTTAAATGCCCTTTTGAATGATACCAAATAATTATGTTATCGCAGAAAATATTGACTATATAGCATTTGAACAAGGGTCACTATACGAATTCCGCTGAGTTTCCGCTTAATTATAACACGTAGTGGCTATGGTATAACCTCGTTTCGCACCCCTTTCAACCCTTTTTCCCCCTTGAAATTTCGCAAGAGCAGTCTGGGTGGCCAAACGCAGGTCATCTCAAACCCGAATTTTTAAAATCTGTCAAGGGGCGAATTGTAGATACCATTTAATGCCTGGGATGATTATATTAGTATGGACGGTCATTTGTGCCACACGGCAAGCTTCAAGTCGTGTTCTGCATTCATCCGAATCCCGTTCGTTTTGCACGCAGGGCTTGTAAGCCCTAGTTATGTGCCTTCCATTATCCATTCCAAGCAGTAACAATATGATATTTCAGGGCTCATAATAAATTTGTTTAACAGTTGATTCCGCTCGGTTGAATCTATTGTTTGTTTGTTTGTTTGTTTACTTTTATTTCTGCGTTCAAAATAATACAATACATAATATAAAATGTGTTTACAAAGATAATATACAAAACAATTCATAAGATAAACAATATAGTCATGATACATAATGAATACAAAATAAGGAAGTGAGCTTAATTTTTTTTTTGTAGATATATATCCATATATACGCATATATACCCACATATACATATATACATATACACAGCACATGCATACATACATACATACACATACACATATACACCTATAGATACTCTCACATATAATATAATATAATATAACACATATAATATAATATATAATCTAATCAATGAACGCAGGAGACCGCCATCGTGAGCGGTAAGGCTTGAAATTGATGGCGGCCTCATAAAAAGATTCGTGACTGAAATTGATATTTACTGGTCAAGTGGGTGCATTGCAGGTGCAGGTGCTGGTGCTGTATGTAGCAGTTGAGTAAAATGAGGATATTGAATGACGAATGTGAATATTTATGTGAATATATTAATTTAGAGTATGGGATTCATACGATTGAATGATAGTTTTTTTTAGAGTGGCTTTCAAGGAGTATATGGTCGAACAAGATTTAATATTGTCTGAAAGATTATTCCAGATGTCTGGACCATGATGACGAATTGATTTAGAGGCAATTAACAGTCTTGGGTTTGTGAGATGAAAGTTTCCGGATATGCGAGTTGGGTAGGTATGGACAGAGCTATTGAACTTAAACATGTCATCAAAAGACGAAGGGAGCAGATTATTAATATACTTAAACATAATGATAGCTATTTGAATAGTATATAAGTCGGCAATTTTTAGTGCTTTTTGTTTAAAAAATAAAGGATCGGTGTGGGCCAAGTAGTGCGAACCTGTACAAATGCGAATTGCTCTCTTTTGTAGTTTAAAAATAGGAGACAGCTTTGTAGAACCACAACTAGCCCAAACAACGTTACAGTAGGTTATATATGGGAGTACTAACGAATTATACAATAAAAATAAAGTTTTATGAGGTAAAATAAATCTTAACTTGGAAATTATTCCAATACTTTTTGAGATACTTATTATGATATGGTGCAGATGTTCATTCCAAGATAAAGTTTGATCTATGATAACACCTAAAAATCTAGAGTGAGTTTTCTGCTCTAATGGCATGCCGTCAATCTGTAAGTGAATTGGAGTATCAGTAATATGAGAATGGTGTTTAAAATAGATGAAGTGGGTCTTTTTTGTGTTCAAAGATAATTTGTTAGCTTTAAACCATTGTGATACTTTGTCTATTTCATGATTTAATATGTTGTTTAAGGAAGTGAGATTTTTATGAGAAAAAAAGATATTTGTGTCGTCGGCGAATAATACAAAAGATAAAATGGAGGAAGTATTAATAATGTCATTGACATATAGCAGAAATAACAGTGGGCCTAGAATGGAGCCTTGAGGGACACCACATTGAACTAAAAGTGAATCAGAGTCATAACCATTAAATGTGACATATTGTCTTCGATTTCTTAAATAATCTTTAAACCAAAGGAGTGATTGACCTCGTATACCATAATAATTAAGTTTTGAAAGTAAAATATCGTGATTAAGTGTATCGAATGCCTTACTGAGGTCACAAAATATACCAATGACATGTTCTTTGTTAGCTATGGCGTTTGTAATTTTATCATAAATTTGGATTAAAGCCAGGTTTGTTGAGTAATTTTTTCTGAAGCCATATTGATTAGAAGTTAGCAAATTGTGTTTGTTGATAAATTCATAGAGTCTATTATATACTATTTTTTCAAAAATTTTGGATATACTTGGGAGTAGAGATATGGGGCGATAATTCGTAATTTCATGAGGATTGTCTTTTTTGAAAATTGGATTGATTTTGGCGATTTTGAATAAGTCCGGAAAAACACCTTGTGATAATGATTTATTGAAAATGTGACTAAGAGGGTTAGCAAGTGGGTGGATTATTTCTTTTAAAAGAGACACACTAATTCTATCATGCCCGTGAGATTTGGAGTTGTTAAAAGAACGTGTAATATTGATAATTTCGGTGGGGTTCGTAGGGCTCAAGAACAGAGAATGTGGATTAGGTTGGGGGAGATAATCCGTGAAATGCGCATTTCGGCTATTAATCTTGCTTGCAAGTTCGGGTCCGATGTTTGTAAAAAATGAATTAAATGAGTTTGCATGAAGGGAAGAGTCAACTTTAGAACCATTTAAAGTCATATCATCAGTAGGTGGGGGATTTGCCTTAGTTCCCATAACCTCTTTGATGACTTTCCATGTTGCATTAGTATTTGAACTGACGTCCTTTATTCTATTAGCATAATACATTTTACGTGATATACGAATTAATTTTGTCAACTTGTTGCGATATAACTTGTATGTTTTTGAATTGGCTTCAGTAGGATTGTGTAAATGTGATTTGTAAAGGCGATTACGTGTCTGTATTGATTTCAAAAAACCCTTTGTTATCCAAGGATGTTTGGGGGTTTTTCTATTATTTTTTACTTTACCTATGGGAATATTTTTTTCATAATAATGTTGTAATTTATTATTCAAGAGATTATATGATATGTTCGCGTTAGCTTCATTGTATACATCCTCCCATCCCTCAATTAATAAGTCTTGCTTCATTAATTCAATATTACGTTTAGATTCTTTTCGATATGTACGTTGGTTTAATGATTTGGGGCATGGTAGTTTTAATTCACAAGTTAAAAATATTGGTAAGTGGTCTGAAACTTCAGAGCATAGAATTCCTCCTATCATTTTGTTATTCATGTTGTTATGTACGTTGGAAAAAATGTTGTCAATTTGAGTTGATGAATGAGGGTTAATTCTGGTGGATTTATTGATGAATGAATGGAAGCCGAATGAGTACATAAGTTTCATAAAATTGTTTGAGTTATTATTGACGACTGAGGGTAAGAAATTGATATTAAAATCTCCAAGAATAAAAGTATGCTTATTTTCATTACCTATTGTATAGAGATATTGCTCAAGTTCCTTATAAAATAAATCAAGATTAGAGCCTGGCGGTCTATAAATCAAACCTATGATGATATTCTTAAATCCTGTGTTTTCAATTTCAATGAATAAAGTCTCTGCATGTAACAGTTTCGCATCGGAACGGATCTTAAATTTCAGTTTTTCAGCAATGTAGAAGGCCACACCTCCGCCTCTTTTTCCTTTGCGATCTGCCCTTATCAACTTATAATTTGGTAAATTAAACAAATCTGGGGAATTTTCATGTAGCCATGTCTCGCTAATACCAATAACAGAGAATTTGAAATTGTTTAACGTGTGTAAGAGATTTTCAAAATATTCGAAGTTTCTATTCAGACTTCTTAAATTTGCATGTAGAAGGGAAATTTCATTTGGATTACTATCAAACATGTTATTGAATTCATGAGGTGTGTAGTATTTGCTATTGTATGAATTTTCTATGTAATTATCAGGAATAAAAGAGAGTGACTCCATCAGTAACGATAAAATGTAAAGTACCAGATATTATGTAAGGGATCAACTGCAAGCGTGCTTGTGGTGTAGGTGCGTTTGCAAGTGACTGAACATGTGTTCGTGTGTGTCAGTGGTGCTGATGTGCAGTCAATATCAATATAAAGTTCATCTATAAAAATAATAAGACCCATCTTGGTCAGCATAAGAAAATCACTGGAAGCAGTAGAGCAGAGCTCAACCACCTAAGAACATATATATAATAGTTGAAATAATTTACACATAAAAGAATAATAAATAAGCGGTCACATAAGGAGCAAACCCAGGAATATATTTTTTTTATCATAAAGTGCAACGAAGCCATACGTTAAATAAGCTCAGGGGTGTGAACAATGTAGGAATATTGTTCATATAAATGTGATAAAGAAGCATGAGTGGATCAGGATCCACTCAGTGTATCCACTGAGTGTATCGGCCTTCAAAATTTAGATAAAATAAAATGAAAAATATGTATGTTTGTTTTTTGTTTGTTTGTTTTTTATTTTTTATTTTCCTATCTTCTGTATAATAGTTACTGTCATAACCAAAAATAGTATTCCTCTTGTAAACTTAAAGGTTAGCAAGGAGTGCAAGATATTAAAAATTTGAGATTAAAGTAAGTACATAGCTACTGAGTGGTTACATACATTTCACATTGTATTGATCAGATTCAAAATTAATGATCGCCTTTTACACCAGGTGTAGTAAAGTAATTCCACTTTCGTGTTGCCTAACATTTCAGAAAAATAGAGGTACAATAACAATTAATCTTGCGTAGCCACACCCCCTATGATCAGAAACGTGGATGCATATATGTTAGTATATACATGCGTGTAAACAAGACTGATATGAAAAATACAGAAGTCTGTTACAAAACTCTATCAATCAGCATCGAAATACACGCCCAGTCGGGCGCTTCAGCAGAGTATCAGGATAAAATTATGATAAACAAGAGTGGAGTAGACACACCCCTCTGATTAGAGAGTACATGATATACAGTGACGAAAGTTTGACAAGGGGTGAATGGTGAGGTAACTGTGAGGCCACAACAAACATTATTAAGATACCTGTACGTGCCAGTCGGGCATTAGGAATTACAATTCAAGTAAATCGTATAAAATAGTTGAGATTGTGAACAATACAAAAGGGTAGATTGGGTCAGTCTTCTGCATTAAAGGCCTATAGTGCATAAGTTGCAGAGATAATTGAAAGGGGGGAAAAAACGCAGAATATAGAATGCGATCCGCATTGTAGTATGCACATTCAATAAATCAGTGTAATTTATTCTGTACGTTGAGGTATCACGGATCTACTACTCTGAATCAACACTTGTTTGCCCTCTCGAGTATGTCAACTGAGTATCATAACAAAAAGGGATTGATCATGCGTGTACAGCCACACCCTCTCTGATCAGGCACTTGGATGCATGCTTGTTTTCATTGTAGGGACTGATTGGCCAAATAATAAAGTTT
Source organism: Strongylocentrotus droebachiensis (assembly GCA_035222895.1). Taxonomy (NCBI): domain Eukaryota; kingdom Metazoa; phylum Echinodermata; class Echinoidea; order Camarodonta; family Strongylocentrotidae; genus Strongylocentrotus; species Strongylocentrotus droebachiensis. The sequence continues at coordinate 10,759 of JAVYIG010005270.1, forward strand.
TTACAAAGCTCAGATCAATCAGCTTTGAAAAACCCTGCATGTCGAGTATTTAGTAATGTATCAGTATAAGTGTACGTTAATCTCACATGGAATAGCCACGCCCCCTGATCAGACAGAGCATGCTGTGCATGGTGAATGCAGGCACACAAAATGTAATTGGTATATTTAACAAGCTGATGTAATTGGTCATGCGTATTGTGAAATTAACCCATACCTGCCCTAACAAGCATTTTAGTTGAATGTCATGATAAATGGAGATTAATCATTCATGTATAGCCACACACTTTTTTGACCAGGCACTTGGGTGCATGTGTGTTTTTAAATCAGGGCCGGTTTGTCAAATAGAGGACTTTGTTACTGAGCCATTGTCTGTTATAGAAAATATCCTTGAAATTCAGGAAGATTGTTTAGGCGCACGAAAGGGCGATCTTGGGAATACAATTTCACCTGCGCTATATGTATACAGCTGTTAAAATTTTACAATCCCAACAATATGCTTACAGTTCTTTGGTCAAGAAATGCGGCAAATTAGTCTTCAAGTTGAATATCTACACACATTGAAAAGCATCAAGCAGTCAAAAATGTGGATTGTATTTTTATTTTTTTCCTAAAGATAAAGAATACTGTGTAGGATGCTTTTCACAAAATTAGAAGTTTAAAGTTATGTTCAACCCGACATTTCACGGGTGTAAACAATCGGGGATTTGTATGGGTGTAACGGTCTCTAAAAATTAACATAAAGAAGCGAGAATACTAATTGTTTCTTTCTGTAGCTTTCTTAATTTGTGCAGAGTAATCATCATTTCGTATTCCTTAAAAGGTTTGTGATTTATTTAATATAGAAAATTAAGTACAACACTAGCAGATGGTTAAATACATTTCACATTGTATAAATCAGTTTCAAATGGTAGACTCATGCCCAGGGTATCGTGAATGAATCACTTCATGCCTGCATTGGCGAACATTTCAGGTAAAGTGCGAGTCATGTATGGAATAGCCACGCCCTCCCTGATCAGACAAGTGGATACACATGTGCGAGTTTGGTACACATGAATGTAGGGCTGATTTGGAAATATCAAGCAGCATTGAAATACCCGACTCGTCGGGCGTTTTGGTAGAGTACCCGAATAGGTGTATGTTAGTCATGCATGAAATAGCCACGCCTTGTCTGATCAGACAGCGCATGTACCTGGTGTATGCATGCACACAAGTTGTAATTAACATATTTAACAGGCTAATGTAATTGGGAATGCGCATTGGGATCAACCCATACCTGTCTAGTAGGGGTCCATGGATGGAGATTGATCATGCATGTATAGCCACACCCCCTCAGACAAGACATTAGGGCGCGTGCGTGTTTTCAATCATGGAGCTCGTTTTTAGCTCCATGCTCGTACCAAATAGTACTGAAGCACAGATAGGTGTATTGTTCAATAATGGAATAGCCACGCCCCCTCTAATCATACAGTTCATATGTACATGAGGCGTTCAGGCACGCGCACGCGAGGAGTGAATTGTGGTGTTAATGTGAGGCCATGCATGAACAACCGAATTAACCACAACTATTCATTGTTTGGACGAACAAATTGGATTACATTTCAAGCGAATCGTTTATAATAGTTGAGATGGCTAACAAAAAAAAAGGTGCTAATCACACCCTCATTCATTTCTCAGTCAAACAAATTGGATTACATTTCAAAACGAATCGTTTAAAATAGTTGAGATTGTGAACAATGAAGGTGCACTGATTTCCATAAGAATACTAGCAATCTTCAGTTTGTAAGGGTTTGACAAGAGACTAGAGGTAATTGAACGGTAAAAATGACAAAATAGTAGATAAAGTGGTTACCAATTCAGTGAATACATTCAGCATTATGCAAATGATTTTTCAAAAAAGATACATGTACTAAACAGGGAGCAACTTGCTTCTCCTTGTATGTAGTCATGGCATTAAACACGTGATATTATTAAGATTTGATATATCCAAAATATTGATAAATTAGTATCATTGTCGGATTATTTGGCAGAGAGAAATAGCAGTGAATACAATACAGTGCTATTTGAACAATATTTGATGACAAAAGACGGCACTCTTGCATTTCTATGTAGCGTCACCTATATAATGCTCTGACTGGGTGTCATAAGGTAGGTGATGAATGTGAGCTTTGCCGTTGTTATGAAAACGAATTAAGAAATTTTGGAATTTTGGGGAATTACAATTTTCCAACAAAATGAAACAAAAAGTGAGCATCTAATGACTTCAGATGTCTGTTTTTTATGATTAAAATTAAGTCATTTCAAGTAACAAAATATGTTTTATTATTTTTGCATTACCCCGAAAAGGTAAAAAAAATGTTTAAAAAAATCGAACTTCAGGGTTCCCGCACAATAATATAAAGTATGTACAAGTAGACTACAGACTCTCTCAGCCGAAGCATTCATGTGCACTTTGGTTTGGAAATAGTCTGTTATTCAGACAATGTGATTACAGTTAATTTTCGCCTGATAAGATGCAACACAGTGTTTACGAAGGTCATGATATCCCAGATTTCAGAATTTCACTCATTTCTCTTCCATGATACTGTTCATCATTTATAAACATCTAAAGCGTACCATTTAAAAAAAAATCTAAGTCTTAAAACTATATTTTCATTCAAATTTGGCATTTTCTTTTAAAAACAGGTTTAGTCCAAATACAGTACATGTACAGTGTCCATTTACACATTGTTTGTTTGCAGTTTTAAAACTCGTGTGTTGGCGCCCTCGTGGTTCCAAACAGACAATGTACATGAAGGCCTATGTACATGATTGTATACATGACAGGTTTTGTATGATTTAAAGATAAAGTTGAGTCCTGGTCATGCGATTGCATCGTGAAATAAACGGTGTGGAATCGATTGACAAGTTGATCATGTAGCATGTAAGTATTGGTTTGTACTGCAAGGTTCTGGAATCATCAAAATGAAAAGAAATTTGGCACAGTCTTGGTAAGAGTAAGTGCACTGTACACAGAAATGTTTATATGGGACTGTGTGTACACAAACATGTGGCATACAAATGTGGGCTTCATTGTTAAGCTGTTACATGTCATTTAGAATATGAAGGCATTTGAAGAGTCATGCTGTTCAGGAAACATTTTTTTTTGTCTGATGTTCTTCCACACCTGCATAATAACAATGAAAACGCTCAAAAATAATTGTTCACCTCTCCCTAGAATTCAACCTATATATAAATATGTTTCTATTGCAGTATTACAAATTAAGTGTGATGTAGCATGAATCATAGTGTGTGCCAAATTTGTTCAACTCTTTAAGTTCAAGCGTGTGAATCTATAGTTTTGTGTGCTTCTTGAATGTGTCTTGGTTAATTCGTGCCATACGAACAGGATATGTACTGGTAATTCTAGTATAATAAATAGAGGTATATAATCTCTTTTAAAACAACATATATTGACAATTCTACAAATGTCCATTGCAATTTTCATAAGATAGGTGTATACAGGTGTAGTAGATATGTTTTAAACATCTCAATGATCTGATGCATATTCTTGTGAAAGGAAGTTTGCAGCTCCTCAGTGTATCAAAATGTTACACATTTGTCAACCATTACCAGTTCATTAAAAACCTTATTCATTATCAACTCACTTACCATTTTCATGCTTTTCCAGCCTATCACTGTTGGGAGAAGTTTTTTCTTCTTCAAATTTGTGAACCCCTTTTGCCACATTTTATCAACTTAACTTATAACTTGTGTACTTTACCAGCCCTTATTTGCCAGGAGGTAAAACTTATCTTTTTATGCACAACATTCTTGTCAATTGTTCAATATCTTATAATTTGTAGGCCAGTTCTTATAGAAAAGTGGGACTCTTTCCATGTTTTTTGTTATGCCAACTCAGGTACAATGTGTGCGTTTTTTTTGTTTCTTCCTGTATGATAATTGCAAGTTGGTACATGTATTTAAGAATTTCATGTCCTGATTTCCTAAAACAAATGCTGAAACATCTGCTGATGAATGATGTGCAATTTCATTTTCTAAATGTCAATTGACTCAAGTCTCCTTGTTGATGTTGCTTTAATACACAAAGGTTAAAGATGACATATTTCAATCTTTATCTAACATGTTTCCATTATACAAATATCATGTACACTATTGTTCATTAAGTTACATATATATATATATATAGTTTTAAGCGCTAAAGCTAAACCAAACTGTGTGACTCTAACCTGTTTTTTCTTGTAAACTAAAATACATGCAAACATTTGCAATTTCGATCTAAATGTAGGTTATTGTGAAGAGAAGATAATACGTGTAATATCATTAGCTTTCAATTACATGTTACATTCGTGTGTGTAATATAATTTATTTAAACAACAGTATAGTATTCATTAAAAAATAAATATATTCAATAAGTAGTACATGTAGGGCCTAAGGCGGTTCGAAAATCCTTGTCTGTTGCAGGGAGTGTTACACGCCAAAGTAAGATGCAGAGGTTGTCTTTATAAATAATTAATAATAAAAATACAATATTTTTAAAGCGCTTAATAAACATAAACTTCTCTATGCGCTGTACAAGCATGAATGACGAGAAATATAATCACATTAAAGGAATCAACACAGAGAAATATACAAATCTTATAACTACTAAAATGACTAACTTAACATATTAAATAACATAACCTGTTTCACAAGTTAATGTATTCTTAGCTTTGTAATTACATTTAGTTACATTTTCAATCCATGGCTTGTTATTATCGTTTGTTCCATCATCGCTATTGTATGTATATTTATCTAATGCGTTTTCATATGTCTTTGAATAAAGTAAGCGGGTTTAGTCTAGAAGCTGACTATGTATTTTGTTAACGGCATTTTAGACCTGAAACGCAATTCTCAAGTTTTGAAGAAAAAATACCCCAAAGATTGTGCATGCCAATGTCATTCATGTTCTGATAAACGTCAGGAAGAGCGAGAGAGAGAGAGAAAGAAAGAAAAAGAGAGAGAGGGAGAGAGAGAGAAAGAGAGAGAGAGGGGGAGAGGGGAGGAGAGAAAGAGAGATAGTGAGAGAGCGAGAGAGAGAATTGCGAAATTGTATATGTACACATGTATTAGAGGGTGCGCATGTTCAAGTGTGTGTACATTTGTGTGTATACCTACTAGTGTGGTACGGTATGTCACTGAAACAGCTCCCGTCGGATTTTTGTGCCAAAGTTGATTTTTTTTTGCATTTTTGGATTCATTGGGGTCCAAGCTATCAGAAATTGATGGGGTTCAAATTTTCCCGAAGACACCAAATTTCCCTATTGCGCGTTATATATGCCATTTTGGGGGACCCCCCAGGAAATAAAGGAGGGACTGAAAATTTGAACCCTATTAAGTTGGCCAATTGGGACCCTTTTGAAGCCAAAACAGCAACAACAAAAAAATCAACTTTGGCAAAAAAATCCTACGGGATTACATACCATACCACACTATACAGCTATATAGTATGGATGAGAGAAATACAGACACACAGTGGGGATATATCTGGATGTGACTGAAATTCGACAAAGCAGGACCCCTCCGTTCATTGCATGGGGCACCCCTCACCGCGGGTAATGGAAGAGGCCAAACCCGTGCACCATTGATGTTCACTAGTCCGTAAACGGTCTGTATAGAAAATATGGATGCTGACTTTGTGTTCGTTTTGCCCTTTTCATGACGCGACTGATTCAACGCTGGGGTTATTTTTTTTGTATAGAAGCGGAACAATACAGTCATGTTTGCTATTGTGTCTCATTTTTCTCTAAAATTGTGCGACGAATATTTATCCTCATGTCAATAGAAGTTAAGATAAAGCGAAGCAGTCTCTTTACACGGAGTCGGCATGAAATCAGATGTTTTTCTACAGAGTTGATATCACGTTAGGATGTAGGCCAGGAAGATCGCATGCTGTGTACGAGACTGTGGATGGCTTTTTGATGTGAGGAAATGGACTCCAAAGCGGATGTATACTCTTTTGGAGCGATAGAAGGGAGAGCCTTACTGAGCTTGTCCGTCACCGGACGTCCCCTTTGAAGCCATAGAAGAGAGAGAGGGAGAGAGAGAGAGAGAGAGGGCCTTACTGCACTGGTACGTCACCTGATAGGATAAACGCCCTTTTGAGGCGATAGGAAGGAGAGCCTTACTGAACTTGTACGCCCCAGGATAGGATAAACGCCCCTTTTGAAGCCCCCTTTGAAGCGATAGAAGAGAGAGAGAGAGAGAGAGAGAGAGAGAGGAAGAGAGAGAGAGAGAAAGAGAGAGAGAGAGAGCCTTACTGCACGTCGCTGGATAGGATAAACGCTCTTTTAAAGCGATAGGAGAGAAAGCCTTACTGAACTTGTACGCCACCTGATAGGATAAACGCCCTTTTTGAAGCGATAGGAGAGAGAGCCTTACTGAACTTTTACGTCGCCTGATAGGATAAACGCTCTTTTAAAGCGATAGGAGAGAGAGCCTTACTGAACTTTTACGTCGCCTGATAAGATAAACGCTCTTTTAAAGCGATTGAAGAGAAAGCCTTACTGAACTTTTACGTCGCCTGATAGGATAAACGCCCTTTTAAAGCGATAGGAGAGAGAGCCTTACTGAACTTTTACGTCGCCGGATAGGATAAACGCTCTTTTAAAGCGATAGGAGAGAAAGCCTTACTGAACTTGTACGCCACCGGTAAGGATTAACGCCTTTTTAAAGCGATAGGAGAGAGAGCCTTACTGAACTTTTACGTCGCCGGATAGGACAAACGCCCTTTTAAAGCGATAGGAGAGAGAGAGCTTTACTGAACTTTTACGTCGCCTGATAGGATAAACGCCCTTTTAAAGCGATAGGAGAGAGAGCCTTACTGAACTTTTACGTCGCCGGATAGGATAAACGCCCTTTTCGAAACATCATGGAATGCAGAAAACCAATACGACGGATAATGAAGATGAGCACATTCAGATAAGCCATCCATCCTTTCATGTCTTTAGTGCTTTAAAAATATGTGAAAGCATAATGTCAGTATTTAGTGCTTTCCCTCGATTTCGTACTACCAATCATCTCTTTAATCTGCAGTACCATGTATAGTACATCTTTCTATATCCTATGTTACCCTGGTTCATTAAAATTTAAATACTGAATTGTTATGGATTGGTTAATTTTCCAGTCAACTTTTCTGCCCGATATAAATACATAATTCCTTCCTATGGCGACAGACAATACACATACCGAGAAGGAAGACAGAATGAACATGGCGCTTTTTACAGCGGTGAAGGAAGGCGATCTTGTAAAGACAAGGTCTATTCTAGAAGACGAGACAAGTGATGCCAAGCTAGTCATGCTACACAGTGTGGATCCTGATGGAAATACATCCCTCCACATAGCTTCGGAAGAAGGGCATATTGACCTCGTGGCCTATTTGATTGATTTAGGGGCGGATCTAGAAAATCGAAGTAGAAGCGGTGACGCCCCTCTTCACCTCGCGTCTCGAAGTGGTCACCAGGATGTTGCTCAATATCTCATCGGTAAAGGAGCAGATATCAATATTGGTGATAGCAATGGCTATACACCTATCTATCTTGCTTCGGAGAAGGGTAATTTTGGTGTTGTTGAATGTTTAGTCGATTCTGGAGCAGATGTAAACAAAGCTTCATATAATGGTTCTACACCCATTTATACTTCAGCAAGTAAGGGTCACCTTGATGTTGTGAAATATCTCATAACTAAAGGAGTCGAAATTTACAGAGAAAGTGGTGGTGGCTATACACGTCTATATAGCGCTTTACAGGAGGGACATCTCGCCTTAGATAAATTTCTGGTAGATGCAGGAGCAGATGTGAACCGATTGATATATGATGACTCGCCACTTCATGCCGCATCAGAAAATGGTTACCTGGACGTTGTTAAATGTCTCATCAGTGACGGAGCCGAAATTGACAGAGATGGCGATGATGGCTATACACCTTTGCATCTCGCCTCACTGGAGGGTCACCTTACTGTTGTTGAATGTCTGGTAGATGCAGGAGCAGATGTAAATATAAAAGCAAAAAATGAATGGACCCCTATGTATGCAGCATCTAATAAAGGTCATCTAGACATAGTGAAGTATCTGATTACAAGAGGAGCAGATATTGATAGGAGAGGTTATAACGGACAGACGCCCCTAGGTGTCGCATCAATTTATGGCCATCTTGCAGTTGTCAAGTATCTTACCAGTCAAAGAGCAGATAAAGACATGGGTGATAACGATGGATGTACACCTCTATATGTTGCTGCAAAGAAGGGTCATCACGATGTTGTACAATATTTAGTGAACGAAGGAGCAGAGGTGAACAAAGCAGCAAATGATGGTGATCTATCCCTCCATGTTGCCGCTCGTCTGGGTCATCTAGACATAGTGAAATATCTGATTGACAAAGGAGCAGATATTGTTAGGAGAGGTTATAACGGTAAGACGCCTCTTCATTTATCATCATTACTTGGCCATCTTGCAGTTGTCAAGTATCTTATCAGTCAAGGAGCAGATAAAGACGTGGGTGATACAAATGGCTTTACACCTCTATATGATGCTTCACAGGCGGGTCATTACGATGTTGTACAATATCTAGTGAACGAAGGAGCAGAGGTGAAAAAAGCAGCAAATGATGGTGATCTATCCCTCCATGTTGCATCTCATGAAGGTCATCTAGACATAATGAAGTATCTGATTACAAGAGGAGCAGATAAAGACATGGGTGATAACGATGGCGTTACACCTCTATATGATGCTTCACAGGAGGGTCATTACGATGTTGTACAATATCTAGTGAACGAAGGAGCAGAGGTGAATAAAGCAGCAAAGAATGGTTCTACACCTCTGTATGCAGCATCTAGTGAAGGTTATCTGAATATAGTGAAGTATCTGATTACAAGAGGAGCAGATATTAATAGTAGAGGTTATAACGGCAAGACGCCTCTTGGTGTCGCATCATTCTCTGGCCATCTTGCAGTTGTCAAGTATCTCATTAGTCAAAGAGCAGATAAAGACATTTGTGATAACGATGGCTGTACACCTCTATATGATGCTTCAGAGAAGGGTCATTACGATGTTGTACAATATCTAGTGAACGAAGGAGCAGAGGTGAACAAAGCAGCAAATGATGGTGATCTATCCCTCCATGTTGCCGCTCGTCTGGGTCATCTAGACATAATGAAGCATCTGATTGACAAAGGAGCAGATATTGATAGGACAGGTTATAACGGCAAGACGCCTCTTGGTGTCGCATCATTCCATGGCCATCTTGCAGTTGTCAAGTATCTTACCAGTCAAAGAGCAGATAAAGACATTTGTGATAACGATGAATGTACACCTCTATATGATGCTTCACAGGAGGGTCATTACGATGTTGTACAATATCTAGTGAACGAAGGAGCAGAGGTGAACAAAGCTAGAAAGAGTGGTTCTACACCTCTGTTTAAAGCATCTCATAAAGGTCATCTAGATATAGTGAAGTATCTGATTGACAAAGGAGCAGATATTGATAGGAGAGGTTATAACGGTAAGACGCCTCTTCATTTCTCATCATTCTGTGGCCAGCTTGCAGTTGTCAAGTATCTTATCAGTCAAAGAGCAGATAAAGACATTTGTGATAACGATGGCTGTACACCTCTATATGATGCTTCACAGGAGGGTCATCACGATGTTGTACAATATCTAGTGAACGAAGGAGCAGAGGTGAACAAAGCAGCAAATGATGGTGATCTATCCCTCCATGTTGCCGCTCGTCTGGGTCATCTAGACATAGTGAAGTATCTGATTAACTCAGGAGCAGATAAAGACATGGGTGATAACGATGGCTATACACCTCTATATGATGCTTCACAGGAGGGTCGTCACGAGGTTGTACAATATCTAGTGAACGAAGGAGCAGAGGTGAACAAAGCAGCAAAGAATGGTTCTTCACCTCTGTTTGTAGCATCTCAGAAAGGTCATCTAGACATAGTGAAGTATCTGATTAACATAGGAGCAGATATTGATAGTAGAGATTATAACAGCAATACGCCTCTTGGTGTCGCATCATTCTGTGGCCAGCTTGCAGTTGTCAAGTATCTTATCAGTCAAAGAGCAGATAAAGACATTTGTGATAACGATGGCTATACACCTCTATATGAGGCTTCACAGGAGGGTCGTCACGAGGTTGTACAATATCTAGTGAACGAAGGAGCAGATGTGAACAAAGCAGCAAATAATGGTTCTTCACCTCTGTTTGTAGCATCTCAGAAAGGTCATCTAGACATAGTGAAGTATCTGATTAACATAGGAGCAGATATTGATAGTAGAGATTATAACGGCAATACGCCTCTTGGTGTCGCATCATTCTGTGGCCATCTTGCAGTTGTCAAGTATCTTATCAGTCAAAGAGCAGATAAAGACATTTGTGATAACGATGGCTGTACACCTCTATATGATGCTTCACAGGAGGTTCATTACGATGTTGTACAATATCTAGTGAACGAAGGAGCAGAGGTGAACAAAGCTAGAAAGAGTGGTTCTACACCTCTGTTTGCAGCATCTCATAAAGGTCATCTAGATATAGTGAAGTATCTGATTGACAAAGGAGCAGATATTGATAGGAGAGGTTATAACGGTAAGACGCCTCTTCATTTCTCATCATTCTGTGGCCATCTTGCAGTTGTCAAGTATCTCATCAGTCAAAGAGCAGATAAAGACATTTGTGATAACGATGGCTGTACACCTCTATATGATGCTTCACAGGAGGGTCATTACGATGTTGTACAATATCTAGTGAACGAAGGAGCAGAGGTGAACAAAGCTAGAAAGAGTGGTTCTACACCTCTGTTTTCAGCATCTCAAAAAGGTCACCTAGACATAGTGAAGTATCTGATTAACAAAGGAGCAGATATTGATAGTAGAGGTTATAACGGCAATACGCCTCTTGGTGTCGCATCATTATATGGCCATCTTGCAGTTGTCAAGTACCTTATCAGTCAAAGAGCAGATAAAGACATTGGTGATAACGATGGCTATACACCTCTATATGATGCTTCACAGGAGGGTCATCACGAGGTTGTACAATATCTAGTGAACGAAGGAGCAGAGGTGAACAAAGCAGCAAAGAATGGTTCTTTACCTCTGTTTGTAGCATCTCAGAAAGGTCATCTAGACATAGTGAAGTATCTGATTAACAGAGGAGCAGATATTGATAGTAGAGGTTATAACGGCAATATGCCTCTTCGTGTCGCATCATTCTGTGGCCATCTTGCAGTTGTCAAGTATATTATCAGTCAAAGAGCAGATAAAGACATTGGTGATAACGATGGCTATACACCTCTATATAATGCTTCACAGGAGGGTCATTACGATGTTGTACAATATCTAGTGAACGAAGGAGCAGAGGTGAACAAAACAGCAAAGAATGGTTCTTCACCTCTGTTTGTAGCATCTCAGAAAGGTCATCTAGACATAGTGAAGTATATGATTAACAATGGAGCAGATATTGATAGTCGAGGTCCAAACTGTAAAACGCCTCTTGGTGTCGCATCATTCTGTGGCCATCTTGCAGTTGTCAAGTATCTCATCAGTCAACGAGCAGATAAAGACATGGGTGATACAAATGACTATACACCTCTATATGATGCTTCACAGGAGGGTCATTACGATGTTGTACAATATCTAGTGAACGAAGGAGCAGAGGTGAACAAAGCAGCACGGAATGGACGGACACCTCTATGGGAAGCGACTCATAAAGGTCATCTAGACATAGTGAAGTATATGATTAACTCAGGAGCAGATAAAGACATGGGTGATACAAATGGCTATACACCTCTATATGATGCTTCACAGGAGGGTCATCAAGAGGTTGTGCAATATCTAGTGAACGAAGGAGCAGAGTTGAACAAAGCAGCAAAGAATGGTTCTTCACCTCTGTTTGTAGCATCTCAGAAAGGTCATCTAGACATAGTGAAGTATCTGATTAACAGAGGAGCAGATATTGATAGTATAGGTTATAACGGCAATACGCCTCTTGGTGTCGCATCATCCTGTGGCCATCTTGCAGTTGTCAAGTATCTTATCAGTCAAAGAGCAGATAAAGACATTGGTGATAACGATGGCTATACACCTCTATATGATGCTTCACAGGAGGGTCATCACGAGGTTGTACAATATCTAGTGAACGAAGGAGCAGAGGTGAACAAAGCAGCAAAGAATGGTTCTTCACCTCTGTTTGTAGCATCTCAGAAAGGTCATCTAGACATAGTGAAGTATCTAATTAACAAAGGAGCAGCTATTGATAGTAGATTAGATAACGGCAAAACGCCTCTCGGTGTCGCATCATTCGATGGCCATCTTGCAGTTGTCAAGTATCTTATCAGTCAACGAGCAGATAAAGACATGGGTGATAGCGATGGCTATACACCTTTGTTTGCTGCTTCACAGGCGGGTCATCACGATGTTGTACAATATCTAGTGAACGAAGGAGTAGAGGTGAACAAAGCAGCAAATGATGGTGATCTATCCCTCCATGCTGCCGCTCGTACGGGTCATCTTGACGTTATAAAATATCTCATAACGAAAGGAGCAAATATCGAGGCACATAATAATGACGGTTGGACAGTTTTTCATTTTTTGGCAGATAATGGTCATTTCGAATGTTTGAAACATTTCTTGAGAAATAACTCCAGCGGTTCATCGGGATATAGTCTCATCGCTCTTAAAGTTGGACTTCAGGTGGGTTACTCAATTCAACCGGCTCTTTGTCTTACTAAACAGTCGAATCGTGTCGCGCTGGCCGTAATTAATTTAGCCACCCATTTTTGTGTGGTGTTTTTTAGTGTGCTGTATCAGATAATATATTAATTAGTATAGATTAAATATTCCTTAATATTGAACCTCTTACACACAACTTGTCAAACTGTTTACTGTCCCAACGGTTTTATTTTGTTTTCTTTAAATAATAGGCCTGTTGATGAGACATTATTGCAGTCACTTACAACTACCCGCGTCACGTAATTGGGAGGTAATTGTCCCAGGCATGATAATTATCATGGTGTCGTCATCCCTGGTGTTATTGATCTTTAGTTATGACCGAGTTATGAATTAGGGTGTCTAAAATTGGGAAGAGTAGAAATCAGAATAATAATACAAATCGTATTGGAAGAAATAATATTGGTGTTATAAATTCACTATTTATTTGAGATTATGTAGAAGATTCTCGAATTGAACAAGAGAAGCTAAGCGAATCTAAACTTTTCACAATCTTTCATTAATTTGCTTTGAATCTTCAATTGAGAAAGCCTGAAATTTTGAAAATCATAATGAGAGGGACACGTTTTGATTCCCCCCTATAGAAAACACACACAAGTGTTTAAAAAAAGAAGAACAATGCGAAAGGAAATGACCAGCGAGAAAAAAAAGGGAGGACATTGTACAAGGTTCACGGTTATGCGTATTAAACAAAACATTTGGAATTCGGAATGGCTAATGGATCTTACAAGTGGTCTATCCCTTTGTTTTTTTGCACAGAGCTTCTTAAATCGCATTGTAACGAAATAATTGTTCTAGCAGTGCTGAAGGTATGCGTTAAAAGAAATATAATCGCTGTCGAATAAATATATTACAAAAAGGAAAACATGCTATTCTATCAACACAATGATCACCCAAGTCATAAGCATTCCATATTCTCCCTGATTGTCTCTTATGTAGGGCAAACTATATTAATCGATGAATTTAGAGTAGGACTACATTATGTATCTTATTGTAGACCTACTTAACAAATGTAAGCAGCGTACCAGTATTATTTATCTTACAGACCTCAGAAGGTGTCACGCCACTTATGGTTGCCGCCAGGGGAGGACATCTGGACTGTGTACGTCTGCTGCTCGAAAACAATGCAGATATTGAGAAAGAAGATGCAGAGGGATGGACAGCCCTCCATTATGCTGCAACAAGGTGAACCGTTTCAACAACATGTTCATAATTTAATAATAGTTATAATCTTCTCCTTGACTGTATCACAAAATACTACTAGGGTTAAAATGTAATGTTGTTGCATTCGATAAAAACATTCATCCTTTTTATTCATGCAAAACATTTTTTCTTAGTTTTCTTGAAATGGTGCTTAATATGTTATTTCTTTGGATCCCATTTTAATGAAGGTTTATTAGCGCTTTCAAAGGACACGCAGAATAGAAAATGTATGAGATACAACCTAAATTTCAGCTACAATTGAATCACCTTTTATTGATACTTAGTTATGCAGTATGATTCCGAAAAAATATGATGCAAAAATAGGTAACTTTGAAAGCAAATATAATTTCGTCCATAATTTGAGAATCATGCTATGGTTAATTATAAACAGAACATTTACAAGGCTAATAAATACTTTGTACCTAAAGAAGCGATCTTAGATTCCAAATGTTAGTAATATATAAGAGAACAGTTTAAAATGAAAATAGTTCTCCGATGGTTAACGAAAAAAGACAAATGGAGAAGAAAAAAAACCGTAAGAGCTACAAAATATACGAATTGTAGGCGTTAACCCTTTGTCAAGGAATTACAAATATATTCAGATTTATTTCAAAAAGTGAAAATGAGGCGTAACCGTTGCTAAGTGAGCACAGCTCACAAAATAAAGAGGATAAGTTTGTTAGAAAGAAAAACATGATGAAACAGAGAAAAATAGAAATAAAAGAAGAATGAGGTAGAGATGCGCGAGAATACCAAAACAAAGGAAAGGACTAGAAATGGGCGGAAAATGGAAGGGGAAAGAAAGAAAAGCAGCGCGAGAGAAGAGAAAAGAAAGGAAGAGAGAGAAGGGGGGTGGGGGGTGAACAAAAGAGAAAATGAGAAAAGATCCCCATAAAAAGCAGATTTACAGTACATGTATATTTAAATAATAAATAAATGTTCAAGATGTTTTTTTGTTTTTAATAAAGTGGAAATGTATCAATAATGAAGGATTTACTGGATCAGAATGCAATTATGAGCACGAGACTTTCTAGAAGAGGCCAGTCACCAATAAGTATTGCACTGAGATGTAGCAATGCTGATACTGCACGGATTCTTCTTGATAAGGTACATGTAGCTGTAACTCATTCAGCTTGTGTTGTTTATACTAATGACTTATGTCATATAGCTCATACATTACCACCAGTACCACCGTCACCTATACTATACCCCAAATTACCTTTACACTTCATCAACAATAGTTTTGATTACTATACAGTTCTGCTATTAGACCTGCTGATAGTAATCCTAAATAAGTATCTTCTCTTTTATGATGGTTATAACAAGCCTATAGTAAATGTATATCACATTATTATATAATGATAATGATAGTAATGAATGTTCGACAATGTTTTATCTATCTAGTGTCATTATTTGTATATTTTCGACTTTATATTATGGATGGCGTTTAATATGAAGTTTATATATGTGTTCATATGATTATACAGACAAAAATCAAAATTTATAAAAGGCACATCACCATTGCATGACAACAATATCTAAATTCCATCAGTTATTTTTTTCTTTTCTTCACAGGATGCATCATCTTTACATCACAGCGGCAGTGCTGGTCTAACACCCATTCACCTTGCTACCATAAGCGGGCTAACATCAATCATTGAGAAGTTGATATCAGTAGGTGCTGGTTTAAATCCTCAGTCACACGATGGCCAGACGCCCTTACATGTTGCCATCAGACTATGCCACTGTAAGAAAAGACAGGTTGAAGTGACGACAGCTTTGAAGCAGGTTACGTTTTTCTTGATTTAGTTTCTCTTTAAGTGAGAACTGTTAGTGTATCTAAATGAATCTCTGAATATGGGAAGGACAAGGTCCTTAATAGTGAACGTTATAAATATTTGTTGATATGTAATTTATAAAATAAATACCCTCTCCGTTTGTTTTATTTGATACATATTTTTTAACGATCTTTTCACCAACTGATGCAAGGAAACTTTTGTGAATGTGTGTGATGTGCGCGTGAGTAAATGTGTGGGAGGGGCCATAGAACGAAGGTTGGGGAGGAGGGGGGGGGGGGGGGGTGGATGGAGGGGAAGTGGCTTAGTTGCGTTTAGTCTGTATATGTTGATTCATTATTATTAGTAGTAATAGTAGCAGTAGTAGTATTAGGCCTATCAATATCATTATTATTACCATTATCACTACCATTATTATCATCATTATGATTTCATATTAAAAGCCGATAGTGCCATGTGAATAGATTGCTGCAAATATAAGGATCTTATCCCCCTACCGGTAGGAGTGTAACAAAAAACATTTAATCGAGACATTCTATTTTTGTATTTTTGTTTTATTCAAAATAATCTAGTTCTTTTACCGTTTTCATTAACGAAATAGATACAACAAGAGAGTGAGGATGACTTATCACCTGCGGAGGCTCTGATACAATTCCTAATAATTCAAGGATCCAAGATCGACATCAAAGATAACAAAGGTTTTACTCCGGTACAGTATGCCAGAGAGGAGCGCATCAGGCAAATGGTATTCCGGAGGTAAGACAATTATAAAAATTAGTTTACCAGGCTCTGTAAAATATGATTCAAGATTTAATTATTCAAAAATGAATCAATAAACTTGCGGAAATTATCTGCGTAATTAATGTTCACATTTTGTATAACATTCTTGTATGATTCAATTCAGGTTCTCTGAAAGATTCGATTTTAATTTTCATAAGATTTGTCGGCTACATATTTTATTTTGCTGCAAACAGCAGTCGTTAAAGAATTATAATTGTGCATCATCACATAAATCAAAACAATGTTGATGCATGACTGTAATATAAAACAATATGTACTACGGCGTAAAACATAGATGTATCATAGGTTAAACATCACATTTCTAAATATACTCATACAATATATTTTTTGTTCTTTGGCAGCTTATCCGAAGATGATGTTCATATATTCCGAGGTACGTATTTCATCTAATTTTGAATTGTTTTACTACTCACTAAGATCGTTTTCAAGGGTCAATAAAGGAAAATGCTACCCCACCCGTACCCGTTTTATGCACATCGCCAAAGTTAAAACAAAAACAATAGTTTCTGCGCTCTTTGTTTCTACACAACCAAAATACATATATAATATCCTCTTTTGGATATGATAGTGCGTCGTTATTCTGCAATCAAATCAACCGTACAGCGTTGATAAAACGATGTCCTTTTTAGGCTATCCATTAGACTAATAATGAATGACTAATCATTGAGCTATCAATACCTCATACCATTCATCTTTTTTTTCCTTGTTTCTTCCCCCCCCCCCTTATTTTTTTTTTTTTTAGATCTGCCGATTGCAAGATCTACTGAAAGTCATCGCAGTATTGGCTGTGAAGGAGGGATTCTACATTTGGATAGTTGTGACGTCACAATGTCGATTCCACCAAGCACAGTGCAAGCTGGTACTTGCCACGATGTATCAATAGCTCTAGTCACTGATGATCCCCCACCTATCCGAGAGAGGGAGTTTCTTACAGGCCATGGCATTGGCATCACATTCCCTGCACAGTGGCGCTATTCTACGAACCAGCCTATAACGTTAAGTCTCCCTCATGCCGCAACATTGCTGGAGTCAAACGATGTTCATGCTGGGATCATCTGGAAACAAACTGAATCAACTTCAGGTTAGTTGTCAATAGGAGGATGCAAGGGAGTTGTTATTAATACAAAATACCACTTTTCAAGATTCGCCACGTGAGATTCAAGTGGCCCCCATAATTGGCGCAGTGAAACAGTTAATTGATAATAATATGTTTTTAACAACTTTTACAGATTATTTCGCATACATTGCTCACTCAGCTAGTTATATATTTCATCGAAACTCCATTTTATATCATAATTTCCTCAATTGTATTAATAGCCTACTTATTAGCGTGAATGTTGTGAACTAGAAAATTTGCAACATATTGAAGAATGTTCAAAGCCATTACATCAATAAGGGTCTTACAAAAGAAAGCAAACCCTTACCTATTTTAAAATAGATTAATATCTGATTTTTTTTCAATATGCAATTACTTACAGTTAACCGTGATGAATCATTTGATGATAGTAAAACGCAATGTATCATTAAAGAAAGGGAAATCAACCTCATCATAGATGCCGGTTCTGTGATTAAGGACAAGGTACAGCTATGGATACCGATAAAGCGTTATCATGCTCTTGGTAAACGAATGGCATGCACCCCTTTCCTTCCCGTTGACATGGCACATGGGGAAGACATCACACTCCGGATATACATACATGAAGACATACCTTACATTGTTCAGGTAATATGAGGAAATATATATATATATATATATATACATATATATCGAGGATCTTTATTTAAACTGTTTTATTTACTATTTCTTTAACCGTGATAAACGAAATATCCGACAAAAGTGAGTACACCCTCTTGATTAAAACAAAAATGTTCCAATGAAACCGCTTAGTGAGCTACATTGTCAGCACGCTTATCATGGAAGAAATGTGTTGTACCTTAAATGTGTCACAGAATGCATAGTCTTTCATCGTCTTTAAGTCTTGTTTTTCATTCATTTTTGTAAATGGTTACTTAAAAATGTTTAATTTTTGTTACGGGTTTACTCTCATTTCTTGGATGATGTATATTAAGGCCTGTTATTGTTATTGATAAGGCAACATCAATTTATACACCTCTGAAGATGGCGCATGGCTTAGCTGGAAATTGTTACATATATTTTATAATAAGTTTAAAAAACAGTATTTCATAATTGTCAGATTGTTTACTTTTATAGTACAATTGTCTCTCTTGCAAAGTTGCACCCAGTAACTTTGTATCGGTCTAAAAATAGAAATGTTAAACAACGGTCTCTCTGTATTTGACCTCCAATTTCAAGACTATCCTTTCGTACAAATAACCTTTAAAATCACCTATTTCATGGTGTTTCAAAGACATATATCGTATCGTTTTGAAATTCCTTATAATTTTTTGTCCAGACAAGAAGGAAATTCCTTTGAGTACAGTATGATACATTAAGAAAGTCACATTATAAAGCAAAACTCATTCTATTAACATGTGAATAGTGTTCCAGATTTAGACAATATTTTGGTGGAGACCCTGAAGATATTTTTTTAATCTAGATAGTTAATACAAAAAAACACAGTTTCATTAACTTAAACGTGTGAAATATTTCGAAGTAAATATTTTAGAACTGTTTAACAGATTTCCATCAAATGCAACATACTTTAATCTAATTCAACAATCGTAGTAGGTTCACAATTACATTATAACTTGATGTACTTCAATCATTACATTTATAAAATGTGCTGTTACTGTTTTTGTGTATTTTTTTTTAAAACAGAAAATTCAGGAAGAAGAGGACAATTTTCTATACCGTCAAGTACATCCTGGAAGATGTTTTGCACTTGAAACTCAGTCAAGTGATCTAGAGCTCGAATGCAATCGGAGAAAAAAGGTAAAAACTATTCTACAAGGATTTTTAGGTTAGTATTTCAACATTCGAAATTTCATTTAAAGATGTGCTTGGTACAAGGCATTAGATGCAAAGAATTTTCCTCAGTGCTTCTATTAACGGCCTGCTCATGCCGAGTTAACTCTCAGTAAACTTCAATCAGGCTATGCCTCTATTTAGGCTATGTTCGTGAGTGTATACTATATATATATGCACGTGCGTATCACAAACAAAGGTGGGTTTTTAAATCAGGATGTTTGTTTCGCGCTGCATTCGTTACTGGCTTAAAGCAAAAGTATAGGGTAAGTGTCAGGGTGGCATTTGGGATTTGGTTAGGTATAGGGCAAATATTAGGGTTATATTTTGTTTTACTTCTAGCCCACAGGGCTAAATTCGATAAGTGTTGGAAATTATTGCGGAGTAATCACGGCGTCTTTAGCATTGCCCCAATCCTGTTGGGAGTAAACAACACTAAATAATGTAAATATAATATTTTATCAGATCATCTCTGCGACAGAATTATTCAACCATCGGAAGACACTAGTTTCGATGCCAATTACGACGGAAACCAATGCCAGAATGCAGATGATTAACATTTCGATTTCAGCAACAAGTACTAACCAACCAAATACCAGCATGGCGTTCATGGCTATACGGACTGGTTTGTCAATCTTCTTCTTCTCCTCATCATTTTTCTTCTTCTCTCTCTCTTCCTTCTTCTTCTTCGTCATCTTCTTCATCTAATATTTCTTCTACTTCATCTTCTTTTAATTCCTTTCTTCTTTTCTCCTATTTCTCTTCCTTTTCAAACTATACTATAAACAACAGTATTTATAGCTTAAAATGGTTCAATTCTATCATTTTTATGGAATCAAGGATCACTGCATGTTTTTCATTATGTTTATATTCTAAGATGTATCAATTTGTGAATTTGACGAAAACTTATTCGTGGGTGATTTTATAGTAGTACAACAAAACATATTGCACGGTACCTTCAAAAACAAAGAATGAAATAAATTCGTGAATATCATGTATTTGTTATGCTTACGCAAGTGTCATGCCACATTATCATCAATCGAAACTACTCGTTCCAATGAGAAAAGTGGGTTCACTAGAACATTTTGTCATTTTCTCCAAGGATTCTCCACCGACATACACTCAAGCCTAGATGAGATTGTCCCCGGATCAAACACTGACCTTAGGTAAAATTACTCTAAGAAAACATACACTGTTGCTCATAACGGTGGAATATTTTTTTTTATCCCAATTTATGGAATTATTTTAAAAATAATTTAAAAATACTAGATCTAGATAATAGTATACAGTCTCAGATTTTATTGAATAATAATTTGCCAATATGTGTTTTGCGTGACTGCTAAAGCATGTATATTATGCTACTAGGTTTATCAACTAGGGGACCTATGCCCTTAAGTCATAAATGACAGTAATGAGGATTAATGCCTCACAAAAGGGCTCTGATATAGCACATCGACACGGTGTTGATCCTGGGGCCTCACAGTTACGAGGCCATTGCTTTGTCACTGAACCATGACTGTACGCAGCGGGGGCTAGGGTAGGGGGCAGTTTCCATAAATTTAAAAAAAAACAGAAAATGCAATAAATATTCAATAATTTATTGCATTCTACCCCGGTCCCAACATAAAAAAATCCTCTGGACGGCCATGCATTATGGCTCAGGGCATGGGCACACAGAAGATTTTTTTATGTTGGGGACCGGGGTAGAATGCAATAAATTATTGAAAATTTATTGCATTTTCTGTTTTTTTTTAAATTTATGGAAACTGCCCCCTACCATAGCCCCCGCTGCGTACAGTCATGGTTCAGTGACAAAGCAATGGCCTCGTAACTGTGAGGCCCCAGGATCAACACCGTGTCGATGTGCTATATTAGTGTCCTTTTGTGAGGCATTAATCCTCATTACTGTCATTTATGACTTAAGGGCATAGGTCCCCTAGTTAATAAACATAGTAGCATAATATACATGCTTTAGCAGTCACGCAAAACACATATTGGCAAATTATTATTCAATAAAATCTGAGACTGTATACTATTATCTAGATCTAGTATTTTTAAATTATTTTTAAAATAATTCCATAAATTGGGATAAAAAAAATATTCCACCGTTATGAGCAACAGTGTATTTGTTTTACTTTAACAACTTTTTGTGCCAATTCTATTTTGCTCATTATTATTACTACTATGCCTTGTCCCCTGTGTGGCTCGCTCTTAATCATTACTATATTTGTTCACTATTAATGATTTTTTAACGTCGATTGTGTCAGCTGAACAATATGAACACCTTTACACGAGATAAAATAAAATGCATTACTGTATTATTGAAAGAATCAATAGAGGAAAAATACAAAAATCTGGGATGCTAGAAAATGAAATTATCTAGCCTTACTAATAAATTAAATCAGGGCCCTTTCTCTCTTCTCCCTGCATTCCCATTTAAAGCAACGCTGAGGAAATTCGGAGTGTGGATTTCATCACAAAAGAGATGAAAACTGATCAGTACTACCAACTTGGTATAGCATTGGGTATGTCCTACCAGACACTTGACAGCATCCAGTTCAGAAGCAGACAGCATGAGGAGTCTGGGGTTTATACCCAAAATCAAAAAGCTGCTATCTTCATGATCCGCTATTGGAAATGCTTGCAGCACTCTGTCTCCATAAAAGACGATCCTCTAAGAGAAGTGTGGAAGTCTGTGAGCGATTCAAGACATTCAATCCCTGTTTTGGAACAAGGACGAAAATCGGGTAAGAACGCGCTAAATATTGAAACACAATTTAATTATAAAACAATCCGGGGAATATAAAGAACCTTACAAATTAAGGGATCATACAATCAAGTTTATTACTCGAATTTAATTTATCAATAAGGTTGAAGAACATCTCTACACGGTCTCCGTTTTTTTACCTTCTCTATAAAGATAAGGGACCTGACAACATTTTGGAAGATGTCTTTGAAGGAGAATTCCCTCGTAAAGAATCAAGGACCGCTCTGACAGTAGGCCTACATGCTAATAAGGTGGAGGTGAGTGTTTCCACGCGGTAGGTGTCTGTCGTTAATATTTCCAGAAACGTAGCATGTACTTCCAAACCAGGGTCCCGTTGCATAAAACGTATACCACTGGTGGTAAGTTTGCCATCAGTATTAACTAACATGGCAACATCACTCAACAGCCAATCAAATCAAGATTTCAATGGAATTTACCATTAATTGCAAAATCACCACAAATGGTAGGCTTTATGAAACGGGGCCAAGATCTTTACCACTTATTCGTGGACTAGTCGTTATCAATGTGTATATTGTGCATACATAGGCCTGCTTAGCAGCCAACCACATTTGTAACTCTTTCAGCATATGTAGGCCTACATCTGACAGGGCAGAAAGAGTACCTCCGATATAGGGAGGAGCCTTGATGGTTTGTGGGCGTGGTGATCTACTATTAATTCATATTGCCCTCATGTAAATGTGGATCTAGTAAAGGCACTGAATTTGAATTCGAGTCAATAAATTTGATGATATAATAGTTAGGAACATGTATAGTCTATAAATGCGTTTGACACTAATCTGTCCCAAATAAAATAGAAGGTGTCTAATCTATAGCTTAAATAGGAGAAACAGCAAAGGGAGCATCGTAGAGAAAATTGTAATGAATAATCATTCTTTAATATGTCACAGAAATTCAAAAGAACCTCTCTTTCTTTCCGTCTCATTGTACTTATCTTTGTCAAAGGCATGTATCTTTCATTTTGTAAATTTGCTTAAACTTGTTTATGATTTGGGAAATATTTATTACAAACTTTATTTTGAGAAAAAATTAATCTTACCCTATAGTATTGCTGTAATTCAGTTTTTTTTTTTTCATAATTTTTCGCTCCACAGGGATTTTATTGATTTTCATTTGCAAAAAATTAACAAACATATATCTAAGGTAATTTACATTCATAATATAAATAAATTTACTTCTCAAGAAACAAATATTTGCTGATCTATTGAGTTAACCGAAGACAAACATATTTTCAATAATGTATTTCTGATGTTCATGGAAAAAAAAAATCGAAAAACAATATAATAGTCTCATTCGATTATTGGGCTATAACATTACATTGTTGTGATCACTGCTAATGATTTGGAAACCATATCTCAAATTTGCAACACCTTGCCTATTCGACAACTGGCGATGATTTTTCCCCCTCCACAGATTCCAGGAGCAAGGGGGCACTGGGCGGAGAGGCTTGATCATAAGCGACCTAAAACTCCCAGTGTCAGAAGCGACTCCTCAAGCAGGTATAACATGACTTTGAAATGCGTTTCAAAGGGTATCATTAGTTTCTAGCTTCTATCAGGTACAGAAGAATAATAAAGGCGTTATAGCCTTTTGCAAAAAACACAGTGTGTTTACCTTTACAACAGTGCAAATTAAACACACTTTAAGGAAACATTTTTACAGATCCAGGATGAATTTGGCGTTTATTGTAATTTGCGATAAAACTCTCTCCCTGTGACCCGAGACTAAAAACAAAATACGTTCGGACAAAAAAATCATAAGTAAATATAATTGCAGGACCTCAGGAAGAATAGCAATGAGGCTGATGAGGTTTTCATGGGTAAACAACAGTTTTATTATCATTATTATCATAATTATCGTTATCATTATTATGATCAATATTATCAATATTGTTATGGTTACATTATCATTATTATTATTTATATCATTATTATTATTATCATTATTATTATTATTATAATTGTTATTATTATTATTATTATTATTATTATTATTAGTAGTAGTAGTAGTAGTATTAGTAGTATTGTTGATGTTGTTATTATTATTATCATCGTACAGTTACAGCACGTTGCTAGAGGAGGAGAGGGAGGTTCGCTTTCCGAAACGTTGTAAGTTGCCCTGTCTTTCTACTAAAGTTCTTCTTCTAATGTTTAAATAACATAGAGTGAAAAGGGTGTAAATACCCTAGTTGTTTATTAATACTTAAGTCAATTTGATCAATTGGGAAGTATTTCTCTATAGCATTAGGTGGGCCCGCTTCACGTATCCTGCTATGATATGCCATTTCAGCATTCAAAGGTAGTTTGTGAGTTAATTATAAGGTTCTTGAAAGGAGACACAAGATTTATTTTTTGGTATTTTGTGTCGAGTTTATATGTTTGTTGAGTCTCAGACAGATATTTATAATAACGTTCATTTTTTAATGTTCATTTCAGATGGCGAATACATTCCCCTTTCAGTTCGTGCACGTAGACGGACCTCCTCAACTTCTAAACACATACCTGACAGAGTTCATAGGTATATTGTCTGCTACTCTGCTTTTCCCTTGTATCCAATGGGCTAACCCTAAATTACATGTAATAAGAATTGCGAAAAATGACTTCAATTTGTTTATTACCACAAAACTAATAAAGACAGTAAAATAGGTAAAACAGAGCAGAACAAAAAATCTAAATATTACATTCGAAATAAAAACATGCAGTACAGAACGATACATAACACGATAATTGAGTATATGTGGAGTGATTAGCAAAGGCGGAGGCCTAGTCAAGGGTAAATCCCCAGCCAGGTTGGGATAAGACTTGTGTGTAATAATCACTTTATTTATGTTGACAACTTCTACACCTTTTTGGATATCATTTTCAAAAGCAACTACTGGATAGTTATATAAAACGTCAACATGACGATCAAATGAATCCCGTGTTAATAATAGAATCTTAGATTGCTATAAGATGATACGCATCTTTTGTCTGCATGTACCTGGATATTGCTTAACATTTTCCTACAATTTTGGTCTTTCATTTTTAGAGTTTTGAGTATTGACGAGCATCATGAAGATGAAGGTAGGCATCCCCTTTATATCTGTAATATTTTTACAGAATGGATCATATTTCAAAGCGCAGCAATTGAATAATTTGTACATGTTCGCCTTCATACAATGTCAATGAATCGATATTAAGACCCCTATTAATTAAAAATAAAATGCAAGTTTATAATGTATAACTTTACGTTTTATGTATTACTATTTATTCTTATTGTAAAATCAGTGTTTAAAAAGTCCAACTACCCCAAATGTTGTTACTTCTGTTCAGAAGTAGGATTTTATTTCTGGAAAAAGGCACTATACAAATCCAGTAATTATTACGAGTAGTGTACCCAAAATCATTTACAGAAAAAGAGCGTTCCAAGCGAGCCATTTTTGCATGGATGGAAGCTGGAAAAAGAGCAAAGCCGGCGGATTTCAGACCGCATGAGTACACTTCACAACCTACAGATGACGAGGGTCAGATGACAGAGTCTGTTCACCAAATCTCTTCACCGATCGCCCCCCAGGAAGAAAGCCCAGTTCAAAATCCTGAAAGCAGGGATGATTTGAGTGAGGATACTGACGTGATCCGACTAGAGAAGCATGGTATTGAAGTAAGAATTCCACCAAATGGAGCTTACAGCGCAAAAGATGTCACCGTCGAACCAATCTTTGACATTCCACCTGAGTTGGTGCTGAAGGAAACGGAAGCTATTATTTCCTTTGGCTTGAGAATGTCGCCACCCGATGCAACCTTTGATAATCCGGTGACAGTAACGATGCCCCATTGTGGTATATTCACAAAGCCAGAGGCTGCAAAAGTCGTCACTTATTATCGCAAGAGTGGTAATGTCTGGTCTTTCTCATTGTCTCTCTCTCTCCTGTCTGTCCCATTCATTAAATAATGTAATATATATGATCAAGGAATTTAATTGAAAAGTTACAAAAATTAATTTGTTCTTCCACCCCCTAAAAAAAGGCCCTTTAAACCCTAAGATATGAGGTAGTATTGGTTAAGATGGGGGAAAAGAGGGTAGAATTAGTGTTTAGAGAGGAAAATACATTGCTGCTGACATTCTGTGATATAATGTAAAAAAATGCAATACTTATTGCGGAACATATTGTTTTTTACATTAAAGTATAACATTTTCTTATTCTATAGTTGTGCTAAGGTATTGGTAAACGTACGTTTACTAGATTTTCTTTCTTGATATTTTGCATGACTAGCTTCTGAAAGTTTCACAGCGATTCCTTCTTCCAACGGTAGTAAACGATGTGCTGTAAGACATCGCGACCTAGATGTCCACATAAACCACTTCTCCGAATTCTGGATTGTAGCTATCATCACATGGGTATTCATCGGAAAACGTGTTATTTGTACACCGTACATTCCAGTGTCAACTCCGAGAAATGCTGAACACGTGTTGTTTGTCCATGTAAGGAATGCAAACATTGAAAAAGAGGTTGGTTGTTTTCTCGTCTCAATTTCTCTTATTTTCTTCTTCTTTGCCCTTTATCATTATCTTCTTAATTTGCCTTCATGATATCCCTACTTTAGTCACGGACGGTCGTAAATCTTCATCAATTCAAGAGTAAACAGATGACATAGAGGTGTCATGGTGGTATAGTTGACCATTCACTTAACTTTTAATCGAAGAGTTGGGGGTTCGAATTGCAGTCAGGCACTGAGGTTCTTTGTCAAGACATAAATCCACAATTACTACTCTCCATCCTGATGTAAATGGGTACCTGGCAATGACAAGGTAATAATGATTGGAGGGTCCGCAGGAAGAGAAGCATTAATACCTATGTGCTTACCCAATTATTATATATACATATATTTTTAATACACTGCATCTTCTAATAATATAGTTTTCTCCTGGGCTTTTTCGTATCCTTGTTCGGCACGTTTGATCAATAAAAGAATGATTAAGAAACAATAATAATTATTATTATCATTTATGGAAATATTATTACGAAGGTTAAGTTACATATATCTCTCGTGATTTTTGCAGTTTTTTGTTTTTTTAGTATATCCTCTTTTGGTCTTTTGAATATTAAATTTCTGTAGCTCTGAATCTATATGTTCATGTGTCAATATCCTTTCTTTCCTTTTTCTTTTTTCTTCTTCGTACTCTATCTATCTTTATATATGACTTATTGTTTACACTTTATTGAGTGGAAACGCATTTTAACTTGAACTATTCCATGCTTTTTCTCAACTTTTAAGGTGCAGCCTGGATACATGGCTCCGATCACGGGAGAGCAATTCTTAGTTAGGTGGCGTTCTGGAGGACTGAAGATTACTTGCCTAGAAAGCACCATGAAAGACAAGGCAAAGGTAACATTCAAACGAGCAGCTTAAATCTATATGTTCAAGGTTCCTTAGATTTGGAATGCAAAGTATCAGTTAACGAAATGAAAGTAAGACAATTAATGCCCCAAATCTATATTTTGTATTTGTATAGAGTTGGACAAATGCCTTTTTCGCAATTAGGCCCATATGTACTCAATAAATGTTCAGTTATAGAATTGGATGATGCTTTTTGTTTGCATCAGTTAATTGAGCTATTTATTAATTACAAATTATGTAAAACTCATTATTTGGCAATTCGAGAGTTAGGCAAGTTATGATTGATTAACTTCTATTTGTTGCAACTTCATTTGCCCAACCACCTAGCATTTCAATTGTCTAAATTAGTTCGTTAACGTTTAACCTTAAATACAGTATGCTGCCCCAAGAATTATGTTCAATATTTTGCTCAAAATTCTTTTTAGTAATGGAAAGTTGAACGTATGGCAGATCGATCTACAATATAGTATAGTAAATTAGTAATAATGACTGCTTTGAGAGACATAGTTGTTTTTATACGCTCAAGGGGAGGCTACAATCGTGACATTGCCCTCGGCACGCCTCGGGCAATAGCACGATTGTAACCTCCCCTTGAGCGTATAAAAACAACTATGTCTCGAAAATTAAAGCAGTCATTGTTACTTTTATATACTGAAAAAAGAGTCAACTTATGACACCACCTTGGCTTTTCTCTAGTTTATCTGCATGGTTGTTTTTATGAGTGTATCTTTGAGAGTTAGACTAGTCTAGATCTAGCCTCTAGGAATCTATGTTGTATTTCCCCCCAGATCTAGGCCTAATTCCTCACAAATTCCGAAGCTGTTGAGTGTCATAACATCAATAAATACCTTGTCCCGAAGACCTAAAGAATCATCCAAATCAAGCGAACCTTGGATTAGTCCATGTCTTCTGCTGAGATAGCTGGTTTATGATTCACAACTCCCTTTCCTTCTTGTTTAAGCATTGCTGAAAAGCACTTAAAAACTCTCGTCGAATTCGAAAAAATTTCATGCTTAATTTATGATGTCGACATTGTTAGAATTGAGGAAATGGCGTTGAAGTCTGAATCTAATAGTTAACATTGACTTCTTTATGTATAAAGAGCCGTTCTTCCGTCTAGGCCTATAGCTCCAGCGTAAAACTTTTGGAATAGGCCTAGGCCTAGATCTACGTTGCCCAGCTCCGAATTTGGAAGTTTTTTTAATACGCTATCGAGGTCTGTGTTGATAACTTGAAGGTAGCCTATATCTAGACCTATTCTTCGAATCTTTTATGGATAATTTAACGTACCCTTTTTGTTTTTTGCTGTCAGCATAATTAATCAAGTCTTGCAATTGATCATCATCAAGAAGTTGAAATCTAGGAAGTGTTTCTTCAGCCACTGTTGCCTTGTTTTGAAACTATAAGGAGAATCTAGGCCGGATTTAGTAGTACGATCGAAGTACCAGTCGACTTATTAAAAAATCTAAATATTAAGCGACCAATTCGCACACACAAAATGTATGGTATTCGTGTACACGTGAACCTATGGGTATTTCAGCAAGATTGAACTATTTTCCCGGTTACTGGAATTTTGCCGGGATTTTACTAATTTACTCTAGAACTATTACATAGGTTTGGCATTTCTGTTTATTTACGGGAATAGCTAAATTCACGACTGCACTTTCGACCAATCAGATGGCTGGATTTCTTAAGTGAGGTATATAATTTAATATAATAAATGACTCTTGGAACTTTTTCTTTTGTTTTTAAGAGATCTAACTACGTTACAAATCCATTTTCGAGGTAGCTAGAATAGAGATAAAGAGAGTCAGTCAGCATGTGGGTCATTCAAGTACTTCAAAAAACGGTAGTCTGTCAGGGTGTCTAGAATCTTCTCTGTTAATAAGGAAGGACCAATTTTAGTGAATATGTTTTTATCTCTTGTGAAAAACTACGTTTTGCCACGTGCCGTTTATATTGGAAAGTTGTGATGTTACTTTATACGAAACAACCCTGTTTATGTTACGATATTTATTTTCGCAATACAAAATAGAAAGAACGGTCTGACCGGTATGTACAGTTTATTTTTAAATTTGATATTCATAAATGAATACCCACACACACAAACACACACTCACGCACATACTCATTCATGAATACATATGTACACACACGTATATATATATATATATATATATATAAGTACAAGAATTCTCAACTCTGACCTTACAACAGGTGTTCCAGAAATATATATATATATGATTATTTCGTAGACTCTACAGGAAAGGGAAATTCGCCATCTGACAGAGCAAAAAGTGATGTTTAAAGCGGATACACGAACCTACGACAAGAATAAAGTGATATTACAGTTCATCTTGGAACAAAGCACTACAAAGGAGCTCTTAGTTCCCATGCACTTAGAAGGTAAATAACATCAGATAGAATCAAAGCAACTGAGAAATCCACAAATGTTATCCATACATGCAATCTGTCAGCGGCGGACATTTGACAAGTCTTGGAAGGTTGAGGGCATGTAGAAAATAACCAATGCATCATAGCAAACTGTTTATTTTTTTTTACTTTAAAAGTTATCACCGAGGGTGTTGAAACTTCAAAACATTTGGTTGTAATACATGAAACATCCCTCGTCATTGACGGATGAGATAGAAGCGGGAATCTTGACTTAGGCTTTTTGTTGTTGTTATTTTATCTAGAGTAACTGCCATTGGTATTTACTTTCAACTGCACATTTTAGTAAAGGAAGTTGTTTTCCTCGTCACATCAATTACATTTTAAACCATGCTCCATCTTTTGTTAGAGATGTGCAAGCTTTTTTAATGGACGTAAATTATGAGTGTCATAGGCAGACATTTACTATTAAAAAGAAAGCCCTGTAAATTTCCGCTTTAGGATAAAGACATGCCTACTGTGTGGTTATGTACTTTTTAGTTAAATCTAATTTTCTTATTATTTAAACAAAACATATGTTGATAAAGCCAGTTTTTAAGTGAAATTTTCTTTCACTCTCCATGCACACACAATAAACCGGATCGATTTACGATGAAAAATCACCTACTATTTGCTTTGTACTTTTTTATAATAATAATAATAATAATAATAATAATAATAATAATAATAATAACAACAATAATAATAATAATGGTGGCTTCTTAAATAGCGCACATGTTCGTCACGTTGTGACGCTCCTGGCGCTACCCCGATTATTACCATGGCTTTAGCAAGGCAGCCACTGCGGTGCTCTAGCATTTTAAGGAATTAATTGTTTTGCTTGTTATTTCTTGCCCCCTCCAATTTTAAGAAAGAAGCTTGGTGGAGATGTGAGGATTTCGATTACATTAATTAATACAGATCTTTTAAATTCAAACTTAAAGTCACAACATTAATTTTGATCGAATTATAAAAAAATAACAATATGAGTTAACAAGATTTACTCATTAAAACATGATTATGCTTTGTGATTGAATCGCAATTGAATGTATAATGTAACCTCATTTTACCACCAATAACACGAACATAATGAATAAATATTTTTACGAAGTCAACAAAATGTCTTACTCTTACCATCAGGAATAACCGAGACATCACTAGGAGACACAGTTTCCACGTCCCCTAGACCGTCGTCATCTACATCAGCCGCTACTCCTGTTCAAGATGCATCAGCAGAAGCCGGTGAAGTTTCGACTGCTAGAGCCAGGTTAGATTTCCTTCCTTACCACTAAATGGCTAAATAATGGCTTTATAATCATTCTTGATCAAGGTTTCATTGATAGGATAGGCAAAAACTTAGGATTAATATTCCTTCGGTAAAATGTTCTTAGATATCAAATATAGCCACCGTAGATCAAATGTGTATAAACTAAGATTGTTTGCGTTACTTATGGTACAACGTTTAATTAATGATTTTCAATGTCTTTATCAACGCCAATTATGACTTCAACTCAGATTTGTATTGAAAGGTGTATGAGTATATACCCCTTCAGAAACAAAAGGGGAAATAGACATACCATAGCATAGAATACAATTTTAGGAATTTGAAGAAATTGCATCGTCCATTTACAGACGTATATTTAGTATTGTTGAATACTCAGAATATCACACCAATATGTAAGAGTTGGCCTTTAAATTATGTGTAGCCCCCCCCCCCCCAAAAAAAAAAATATATGAATACAAATAATAATGATAATAAGAATGATACAAAAATAGACTAGAATGCTGATAATAAAATGTTATGTATAGATTAATGAATATATCTTAAAAATAATGCTTTACAAGTCTTCAAATATTTGAAGAAAGGATCGATTGTTGCGAGTAGGCATTTGATATCCTAAATACCTGGAGGATAAATGATCCATAGGCCTTGAGAGCTTACAAAAGGGTATCTACCAAAACATAAAGAGAATTGAAATATAAATTAACGAAGTCTTCTCTGACAAATCAAGCTCCTAGTTTTAGCTTTAAAAAATACATTTTCAGAATACTTTTACCTAAATTAATGGAGAGCTGCTTATGGAAAATGTTACAATACGACTAGGCATTTATGCTTATGCAATCGTAACAATCCCTTTTTAAAACTTTGTTTAACAAAGCAAAGACTGCTTCTGAGCCTTACTATTTCTTCTCCGGGGAACGTATTATATCGTGACTAGCACCATATTATAACAAAAACAAACATCATAGAAACATGATGATTTACTTTTTTTCGATCAAATTTACCTATGAGTCAAAATCACAATTTTTTCCATTGAAACGGTGACCAATCTGACGTACACAAAAACATCCGTAAGAGTGATGGTTACTTTGTGGTCCACAAACACACACACACCAAGTACATGTCAGGCTTTTTATTAACAGTTGTCTGTTTGTTACTATAACTTCATGTTATGAGGATTATAATCATACCAAGGTTTTGATTCCCAGTCGCAGCTCAGCAGATGGGGTATTATTTATTGAAGAGGCTAAGTAGAACTTCATAATCCATGCATGTATGTGTGTTGATTAAAATGAGAAACAAAATGAAAGTATTAGCACATTGAAACCGTTTTCTGGTGTCACATTAAAAATGTCTTGGATGTACATTGTGATTTAAGTGGACTTGCATTCACATGATATGACACCACTCAAATACAAAATTCACCAATTGCATCGAATGCTGATGTTTAGGAGTTGTTTGACAAGGAGTTGAGATTTCTTCATGGGCTTTGTGTTATGCGCGAGAAAAGATGTGAGTGCGGGGAGTGACCGTGTGAAAGAACCTCGCAGAGACGCAGAAGTTTACTGTGGTAACTAAATACTGTGCTTTGCTCAAGCTGATTCATGCACTCGCAGGGGCGGATCCAGGAATTTCTTGCCGGGGGGGGCACACGGTAGGAAAGAGATTGGCCGGGGGGGCACGCCCCTGTTTTTCAGTAAATTTGGGGCAAATTTAGGGCTGATTTTAACATATTTTTGTTTGGCCGGGGGGGCACGTGCCCCCTTTTTACCCCCCTGGATCCGCCACTGACTCGTTTATATTGAATGTTCATTTGAAGCCAATGAGTGGACATACTCAATATATATTGTGATGGAAAGAAATAATTATCTCATCCAATAATGAAAGGGATGAGTTTCGTAACATGCGATAAAACATATTTATTGAGCGGAATATCATGTTGCTGTCGTTCTTAATAAATGAAGCGACATTCATACGAGTATATGATTATGCCTCTCCCACGTTACTGCCCGTAGCGTAATAAGGTTCAACATTTTTAACAGGGCGGAGATGATACCATCTTGGTCACCCCAGTTCGGAATAGCTAGAAGCCTTTAGACCCCCCACCCCCACCGCATTATATTCTCAATCCAAGCTGTATGTATAGGCTCATAACTATTTGTTGGCATCCATAAAGCTGATTAAGTTGATCTACATGATCGAGGAAAAAGGAAAAGTAAAATCAAAATGTAATCGTGTCATTTGATTATGTAGAATACTCCGGCCCTCACCTCTAACATTCTTATATCTGATACCTCTCACATTTTTACTCTGATAATTTTACTCTGACATTCCGACATCTGAACCTTTTTCTTCACCTTTGTCTGTATATTTCGTATATTTAAACAGGGAAGTGAGCGACGCAATGCTAAATGAGTTGGCAACATACATTCCAAGTCACGCCTACAATACGTTGAGCGAAAACCTTGGGATCCAGCACACCCAGGCCCAGAACATTGTGGTTAAGTATAACAGCGACTATGAGAAGGCAACAAGGGAATGCTTTGCGAAATGGAAGGATAGATCAACCCGTAGTGTGGCTGACTTACATGATGTTTTGAGAGAAGTTGAACTTGGGGGTTTAATTGTTCCCCATTGTAATTAACGCCAATAACAAAGCGTAAGCCACGTGGGGAAAATTGTTTGCAACAAACACACACGCAATCGTGAACTCATTGTATACATTGTGTACGTATATATCTAAGAGATTATTATGTGTTGCGAGGGAGGAGATACGTATTACACCCCAAAACTAGAATAAAAGACTCAGTTGGCATAAATTTATATGAAAACGATCTATACCCCATAGGGCTTCTTCAATATATATATATATATATATGATAATGTAATGAGGCATCCATGCATGAATGCCAATTAATTATTCTCTTATTCTTTGAAAATGAAACATGTTTTGAATTATTTTTGTAGAGTTTGTCATTCATGAATTGCAATATCTCTATTTATGCCTCTGCACACCGAAGGTGAAGCAGTAGGCTGTATGTTTTCGGGTTGTACATATGTACGTCCGTCCCGCTTTCTCGTTATCCCGATATTTCAAGAATCACTTACGTTAATAACTTTAAAGTCATTGAAATTATGTATCCCTATATGATTTACTTAAATTGTGGAGTAACTAGGTCAAATGTCACAGAGGTCAACTAATGAGATTCCAAGCATTGGCCTCTTTATCGCGATATCTCAAGAACCACCACATATGCTAAAAGTTGTTGATAATATGTATCACCGTAGGAAGACGAGAAAAGGTTTTGGGTTAGTAGGTCAATAGTCACAGAAGTCAACTCCTAAAATTCCAAATATTAGCCTCGGTATCGCGAAATCTCTAAAACCACCAGAGATATGAGGCTCAAAATAGAAAGATGATCTTATCAGATTTTGGAGTAACTAAGTCAAAGGTGACAGAGGTCAATTTCTGGGATTTCAGGTTTTATCCTTGTGTTTACGGTATCCTAAGAACAATTAGAGTCTGCACATGATAATGGTAAATGTTAAATGCATATATATTTCATGTAATATCATACTGAGATTACATTTTCATGCATAAATCTGCACAATGTAATGGTAAATGTCAAATGCATATACACTGTCGGTCATAAAGGTGGAATATTTATTTTTACCCCAGTTTAGGGAAGGATTTTTAAAAATTATTTATTTCTAATAGATCTAGATAATGGCATACATTCTCAGATTTTATTGAATACTAATTTCCGAGTATTTGTTTTGCGTGACTGCTTCATCATATGTGTGTTACTATGCTAATCAGCTAAGGGACCTACGTCCTTAAGTCATGATTGACAGTAATGAGGATTAATGCCTCACAAAAGGGCACTGATATATAGCAGATCGATACGATTTTTATCCTGGGGCCTCACAGTAATGAGGCCATTGCTTAGCCCCTGAATCATGACTGTACGCAGTGTTTGCTAGGGTACGCGGCCCCTTCCACAAATCCCCCAAAACGAAGAAAATGCAATAAATTGTCAACAATTCATTGCATTTTCCCCCGGCCCCCAACAGGAAAAATTCCTCTGTAGGGCCATGCATTATGGTTCAAGGCATGGCCACACAGAGAAATTTTTCCTGTTGGGGGCGGGGGGAAATTGCAATGAATTTTTGACAATTTATTGCATTTTCTTCGTTTTGGGGGATTTGTGGGGGCGGCCGCGTACCCTAGCAAACACTGCGTACAGTCATGATTCAGGGGCTAAGCAATGGCCTCGTTACTGTGAGGCCCCAGGATAAAAATCGTGTCGATCAGCTATATATCAGTGCCCTTTTGTGAGGCATTAATCCTCATTACTGTCAATTATGATTTAAGGACGTAGGTTCCCTAGCTGATTAGCATAGTAACACACATATGATGAAGCAGTCACGCAAAACAAATACTCGCAAATGAGTATTCAATACAATCTGAGAATGTATGCCATTATCTAGATCTATTAGAAATAAATAATTTTTTTAAATCCTTCCCTAAACTGGGGTAAAAATAATTATTCCACCATTATGACCAACAGTGTATATTTCATGCAATATCTTACAGAGATCACATACGTGTGCATAAGTCTGCACATGATAATGGTGAATGTCCTTTGCATATACATTTCATGTATTATCATACTGATTTTGGATTTTTGTGCGT
The DNA here is from genome assembly GCA_035222895.1 of Strongylocentrotus droebachiensis. Classification (NCBI taxonomy): domain Eukaryota; kingdom Metazoa; phylum Echinodermata; class Echinoidea; order Camarodonta; family Strongylocentrotidae; genus Strongylocentrotus; species Strongylocentrotus droebachiensis. The sequence continues at coordinate 46,816 of JAVYIG010005270.1, forward strand.
ATGTCTGCATACCATAATGTTTAAAGGTATTATGTCCCATTTGCAGGCCAAAACAATGAAAAGGTTAAATTCCAACGGCATTTGAAAGATAATAATAATTTAGAACTTCCCTAAAAAGGGGGGCTTGATATGAAGTGGGAAAATAACCATTATTAGTTGTCAAATTGACTTAAGAGCTATAGAGCCAGTCAGTAATAGTCTGATTTTCAGACCATTGTATTGAATGGTCGTACGTTTTATGCTGCGCCAAAGATTCAATCAGTTTAATTTCGGCCATTACAAGAAGTGGGTTATTGTTGTAGACAAATGCTCATGTACCCTTTAAAGCTCATGTTATGTATGTTATTACCAAAGAAGAAAAAAGCCAGTCAGTCACTCAATAGTGTCTGACAGTGAAGTCTAGCAAGCAAATGGGTTCCCTTGCATAATTTGAATATTAGGACACTGTTAATGTTTAAGTTTCACAGATAGGACATGCATGACATACTCATAGTTCCTCCAAAGTTCTACAGAATTTGATGTTGGCTGCAAAAGGGACATAGTATCTTTAATTTCCAATGGATATATATATTTCATGTAATATCATACTGAGATTGGATTTTGTTATGCATAAGTCTGCATATGATATTAGCGAATGTCAAATGCATTTCTATTTCATGTAATATTATACTGAAATTGGATTTATTTGCATACATCTGCAGACAAGAATGTTTACTTTCCAATGTTTATATATTTTATGTATTATAATACTGAAATTTAACTCTTGCGCATAAGTCTGCACATGATAATGTTGAATGACAATTGCATATATATTTTATTTAACTCTTATCCTTCCACAGGGCTAATCCCCCTTGTGCCAAGCCACAAATCCCCCTAGTACCAAATTTATAACGAGAACATCGGGTTAATGCGATGGTACTGCCAATAGCGCGTGCAAAACACGATAGGCACAGTCTAATGGGCATGAACAATAACTGATATTACGAATGCGTGCATTCATGCAAGAAGCAGAGTAACAGTAGCTTGCTTGCGTGTACAAAGTACTGTAACAATAGCGTGCATGCAGCCGTATGGCAGGCTATGAGTTAATATTATACTGAGATTGGATGCTTGTGCATAAGTCTGCACATTATAATGATGAATGTCCATTGCATATAAATTTCATATAATTCTCTGATTAGATTTTTGTGCATAAGTCTACACATTATAATAGTGAATGAACAATGGATATATATATTCCATGTAATATCATACTGAGATTGGATTTTCGTGCATAAGTCTGCACATTATAATAGTGAATGTACAATGTGATATATATATTTCATGTTTTATCATACTGAGATTGGATTTTCGTGCATAAGTCTGCACATTATAATGATAAATGTCCATTGCATATAAATTTCATATAATCCTCTGATTAGATTTTTGTGCATAAGTCTACACATTATAATAATAAATGTACAATGGATATATATATATTTCATGTAATATCATACTGAGATTGGATTTTCGTGCATAAGTCTGCACATTATAATGGTGAATGTACAATGGATATATATATATTTCATGTATTATCATACTGAGATTGGCTTTTCGTGCATAAGTCTGCACATTATAATGGTGAAAGTCCATCATACTGAGATTGGATTTTCGTGCATAAGTCTGAACATTATAATGGTGAATGTCAATTGCATATATATGTCATGTAATATCATACTGAGATCACATTTTCGTGCATAAGTCTGCACATTATAATGGTGAATGTCAATTGAAAATATATTTAATGTATAATCACACTGAGATTTGATTTTCGTGCATAAGTCTGCACATTATAATGGTGAATTTACAATGGATATATATATTTCATGTATTATCATACTGATATTTGATTTTCGTGCATAAGTCTGAACATTATAATGGTGAATGTACAATGGATATATATATATATTACGCAATACCGACGCCAGTTGCGAGATACGTAGCAACGCTGTATTCACGATTGAATGGCCGGGTAAGAGGTCCCGGATGGATGACAAAACCCTTCGAATTCAAGCGAGGAGTATTTCAAGGGGACCCCCTGTCTCCTACAATTTTCCTCATGTGTTTTAATCCCGTTCTAGAATATCTGAAGGAACAGCAGGATCAGTTCGGATACAAATGGGGAGACAGGAAAATAATAACGACACCCTACGCGGACGACTTTAATCTGATAACGGGGAACAAACTACAACACCAAAAACTCATGAATGGCATCAACGATCGATTGAAAAGTATGGGCTTGACATTGAAACCGAGAAAGTGTTCATCTTTGTCTTTAACGAGTGGTAAACCAAATATTGTAGACTTTACTATCGGAAACGATGTAATATCCTCAGTCCACGGACATCCAGTTAAATTTCTAGGATCACTCATCACATTCTCGATGAAAACTTCTGAAATCTTCGAATACCTGAGAGGAAAAATAGAATCCATTCTCGAAAATATTAATAAGTGTAACATTCGAAACGAATATAAAGTATGTATACTCACTAGATATGCACTCCCGTCTCTCCGTTACATGCTTACCGTTCATGATGTCCATGCAACGCATTTGAAATCTCTTGATATAATATTAGATAGGTATATTAAGATATGGTTAGGAATACCGTCACGTGGTGCCAATATTGCTGTTGTCCACGATCCTGATGGCTTAAACATACCTTCCATTTCGGACCTTTACCGAACCTGTCATTGTCTGGCTTACAGTAGATCTAGGGTCAAAGGCGACGATGTTGTAAATCACGCCCTTGACCGAAGACTAGAGAGGGAAAGGGGATGGTCACGACAAACGTCGTTCACTTTGGAAGCACATGAAATTCACTCAAAAATACCAGACTCTGTAAGCTGGAACCAGACAAAAACTGTGATTAAGAAATCAGTTCAAGATGTATGTAGAGAAAATTGGAAAAAAGTGATCGAACCTTTACTTGTACAGGGAGAATTCATGAAAGTTGTTCATATGGAAAATACTGATGTAACCTGGAAGTCGATTATTTATAACTTACCTCAGAGTGTAATGAAGTTCAGTGTTAATGCAACAATAGATAGTCTTCCTACTTACAAAAACCTGTACCGGTGGGGAAAAAGAATCTCTGATAAATGTAACCTTTGTAATTGTACTGGCACTCTGCATCATGTTCTTAATAATTGTGAAAGAATGCTCGACCGATATACCTGGCGCCACAACAACATACTACGCATCATGCTCAAACACATTAAAAACACTTCAAACAATTCCACCAAAGTATATGCAGACATAGAAGGAGAAAGCATCAATGGGGGCACCATACCACCAAACATAATACGTACCCAACACAAACCAGACATTTGCCACATTGACAACAAAAATAAGGACATTATCATCATCGAACTCACAGTCCCCTTCGAAACAAACATAGACAAAGCACACCAACGCAAACAAGACAAATACGCAAGCCTCACACATGACATAACATCAACAGGGTGGAAGAGCAAACTAATCTGTATCGAAATCGGTTCACGTGGACTCATAACCCCACAGAATAAATACCGCCTAAAGGAAATCCTCAAAATCACTAACTCAACTAGGTACCCGGAATCCAGGGACGAAATATTGAAGGCCGTTCTTTTTAGTTCTTATGTAATATTCCAGGGTAGACGTGAGCCAGCATGGCAATTTGATCAATACCTTTAATTTATCAACCTATATACATTAATTTTTCATCATTTCCTGTTTATCAATGAATTTGTAACCATTCTGTACCAAAATGACAATATTTACCGTAATACGCAATTTATCTCTATTCAATTATACACTATTCATATAAGTATCATGTATGGGGATCTTTCCTTCCTCATCATAATGTTGCAAACTTCTTCTTTTACCCTGTCCTGTACTATACCACTTCTGTTTCCTCTCCTTTTCTCTTTTTCTCCTTTTCACATCTTCCTTTTCCCTTTCGCTCTATCCCGGTGCTCCTTGTTATCACATATATTATTACACTGTAACTTGTATTGTTATTGTTAATGTACTTTGCTATTGTATATATTGTTCATTATAACCTGCCGCCTGACCCACTGGGTTGACGGGCCTGGTTTTTGTGTGTACATGATCTCTAATAAAGACTTGATTTACTACTACTTTCATGTATTATCATACTGAGATTGGATCTTCGTGCATAAGTCTGCACATTATAATGGTGAATGTCAATTGCATATATATGTCATGGAATATCATACTGAGATTGGATTTCTGTGCATAAGTCTGCACATTATAATGGTGAATGTACAATGGATATATATGTCATGGAATATCATACTGAGATTGGATCTTCGTGCATAAGTCTGCACATTATAATGGTGAATGTACAATGGATATATATGTCATGGAATATCATACTGAGATTGGATCTTCGTGCATAAGTCTGCACATTATAATGGTGAATGTACAATGGATATATATGTCATGGAATATCATACTGAGATTGGATCTTCGTGCATAAGTCTGCACATTATAATGGTGAATGTACAATGGATATATATGTCATGGAATATCATACTGAGATTGGATCTTCGTGCATAAGTCTGCACATTATAATGGTGAATGTACAATGGATATATATGTCATGGAATATCATACTGAGATTGGATCTTCGTGCATAAGTCTGCACATTATAATGGTGAATGTCAATTGCATATATATGTCATGGAATATCATACTGAGATTGGATCTTCGTGCATAAGTCTGCACATTATAATGGTGAATGTCAATTGCATATATATGTCATGGAATATCATACTGAGATAGGATCTTCGTGCATAAGTCTGCACATGACAATGGTGAATGTCAATTGCATATATATGTCATGGAATATCATACTGAGATTGGATTTCTGTGCATAAGTCTGCACATTATAATGGTGAATGTACAATGGATATATATGTCATGGAATATCATACTGAGATTGGATCTTCGTGCATAAGTCTGCACATTATAATGGTGAATGTACAATGGATATATATGTCATGGAATATCATACTGAGATTGGATCTTCGTGCATAAGTCTGCACATTATAATGGTGAATGTACAATGGATATATATGTCATGGAATATCATACTGAGATTGGATCTTCGTGCATAAGTCTGCACATTATAATGGTGAATGTACAATGGATATATATGTCATGGAATATCATACTGAGATTGGATCTTCGTGCATAAGTCTGCACATTATAATGGTGAATGTACAATGGATATATATGTCATGGAATATCATACTGAGATTGGATCTTCGTGCATAAGTCTGCACATTATAATGGTGAATGTCAATTGCATATATATGTCATGGAATATCATACTGAGATTGGATCTTCGTGCATAAGTCTGCACATTATAATGGTGAATGTCAATTGCATATATATGTCATGGAATATCATACTGAGATTGGATCTTCGTGCATAAGTCTGCACATGACAATGGTGAATGTCAATTGCATATATATGTCATGGAATATCATACTGAGATTGGATTTCTGTGCATAAGTCTGCACATTATAATGGTGAATGTACAATGGATATATATGTCATGGAATATCATACTGAGATTGGATCTTCGTGCATAAGTCTGCACATTATAATGGTGAATGTACAATGGATATATATGTCATGGAATATCATACTGAGATTGGATCTTCGTGCATAAGTCTGCACATTATAATGGTGAATGTACAATGGATATATATGTCATGGAATATCATACTGAGATTGGATCTTCGTGCATAAGTCTGCACATTATAATGGTGAATGTACAATGGATATATATGTCATGGAATATCATACTGAGATTGGATCTTCGTGCATAAGTCTGCACATTATAATGGTGAATGTACAATGGATATATATGTCATGGAATATCATACTGAGATTGGATCTTCGTGCATAAGTCTGCACATTATAATGGTGAATGTCAATTGCATATATATGTCATGGAATATCATACTGAGATTGGATCTTCGTGCATAAGTCTGCACATTATAATGGTGAATGTCAATTGCATATATATGTCATGGAATATCATACTGAGATTGGATCTTCGTGCATAAGTCTGCACATGACAATGGTGAATGTCAATTGCATATATATGTCATGGAATATCATACTGAGATTGGATTTTCGTGCATAAGTCTGCACATTATAATGGTGAATGTCAATTGCATATATATGTCATGGAATATCATACTGAGATTGGATCTTCGTGCATAAGTCTGCACATTATAATGGTGAATGTCAATTGCATATATATGTCATGGAATATCATACTGAGATTGGATTTTCGTGCATAAGTCTGCACATTATAATGGTGAATGTCAATTGCATATATATGTCATGGAATATCATACTGAGATTGGATTTTCGTGCATAAGTCTGCACATGACAATGGTGAATGTCAATTGCATATATATGTCATGGAATATCATACTGAGATTGGATTTTCGTGCATAAGTCTGCACATTATAATGGTGAATGTCAATTGCATATATATGTCATGGAATATCATACTGAGATTGGATCTTCGTGCATAAGTCTGCACATTATAATGGTGAATGTCAATTGCATATATATGTCATGGAATATCATACTGAGATTGGATTTTCGTGCATAAGTCTGCACATTATAATGGTGAATGTCAATTGCATATATATGTCATGGAATATCATACTGAGATTGGATTTTCGTGCATAAGTCTGCACATTATAATGGTGAATGTCAATTGCATATATATGTCATGGAATATCATACTGAGATTGGATCTTCGTGCATAAGTCTGCACATTATAATGGTGAATGTCAATTGCATATATATGTCATGGAATATCATACTGAGATTGGATTTTCGTGCATAAGTCTGCACATTATAATGGTGAATGTCAATTGCATATATATGTCATGGAATATCATACTGAGATTGGATTTTCGTGCATAAGTCTGCACATTATAATGGTGAATGTCAATTGCATATATATGTCATGGAATATCATACTGAGATTGGATCTTCGTGCATAAGTCTGCACATTATAATGGTGAATGTCAATTGCATATATATGTCATGGAATATCATACTGAGATTGGATTTTCGTGCATAAGTCTGCACATTATAATGGTGAATGTCAATTGCATATATATGTCATGGAATATCATACTGAGATTGGATTTTCGTGCATAAGTCTGCACATTATAATGATGAATGTCAATTGCATATATATGTCATGGAATATCATACTGAGATTGGATCTTCGTGCATAAGTCTGCACATTATAATGGTGAATGTCAATTGCATATATATGTCATGGAATATCATACTGAGATTGGATTTTCGTGCATAAGTCTGCACATTATATGGTGAATGTCAATTGCATATATATGTCATGGAATATCATACTGAGATTGGATCTTCGTGCATAAGTCTGCACATTATAATGGTGAATGTCAATTGCATATATATGTCATGTAATATCATACTGAGATTGGATTTTCGTGCATAAGTCTGCACATTATAATGGTGAATGTCAATTGCATATATATGTCATGGAATATCATACTGAGATTGGATTTTCGTGCATAAGTCTGCACATTATAATGGTGAATGTCAATTGCATATATTTGTCATGGAATATCATACTGAGATTGGATCTTCGTGCATAAGTCTGCACATTATAATGGTGAATGTCAATTGCATATATATGTCATGTAATATCATACTGAGATTGGATTTTCGTGCATAAGTCTGCACATTATAATGGTGAATGTCAATTGCATATATATGTCATGGAATATCATACTGAGATTGGATCTTCGTGCATAAGTCTGCACATTATAATGGTGAATGTCAATTGCATATATATGTCATGTAATATCATACTGAGATTGGATTTTCGTGCATAAGTCTGCACATTATAATGGTGAATGTCAATTGCATATATATGTCATGTAATATCATACTGAGATTGGATCTTCGTGCATAAGTCTGCACATTATAATGGTGAATGTCAATTGCATATATATGTCATGGAATATCATACTGAGATTGGATTTTCGTGCATAAGTCTGCACATTATAATGGTGAATGTCAATTGCATATATATGTCATGGAATATCATACTGAGATTGGATTTTCGTGCATAAGTCTGCACATTATAATGGTGAATGTCAATTGCATATATATGTCATGGAATATCATACTGAGATTGGATCTTCGTGCATAAGTCTGCACATTATAATGGTGAATGTCAATTGCATATATATGTCATGGAATATCATACTGAGATTGGATTTTCGTGCATAAGTCTGCACATTATAATGGTGAATGTCAATTGCATATATATGTCATGGAATATCATACTGAGATTGGATTTTCGTGCATAAGTCTGCACATTATAATGGTGAATGTCAATTGCATATATATGTCATGGAATATCATACTGAGATTGGATCTTCGTGCATAAGTCTGCACATTATAATGGTGAATGTCAATTGCATATATATGTCATGGAATATCATACTGAGATTGGATTTTCGTGCATAAGTCTGCACATTATAATGGTGAATGTCAATTGCATATATATGTCATGGAATATCATACTGAGATTGGATTTTCGTGCATAAGTCTGCACATTATAATGATGAATGTCAATTGCATATATATGTCATGGAATATCATACTGAGATTGGATCTTCGTGCATAAGTCTGCACATTATAATGGTGAATGTCAATTGCATATATATGTCATGGAATATCATACTGAGATTGGATTTTCGTGCATAAGTCTGCACATTATATGGTGAATGTCAATTGCATATATATGTCATGGAATATCATACTGAGATTGGATCTTCGTGCATAAGTCTGCACATTATAATGGTGAATGTCAATTGCATATATATGTCATGTAATATCATACTGAGATTGGATTTTCGTGCATAAGTCTGCACATTATAATGGTGAATGTCAATTGCATATATATGTCATGGAATATCATACTGAGATTGGATTTTCGTGCATAAGTCTGCACATTATAATGGTGAATGTCAATTGCATATATTTGTCATGGAATATCATACTGAGATTGGATCTTCGTGCATAAGTCTGCACATTATAATGGTGAATGTCAATTGCATATATATGTCATGTAATATCATACTGAGATTGGATTTTCGTGCATAAGTCTGCACATTATAATGGTGAATGTCAATTGCATATATATGTCATGGAATATCATACTGAGATTGGATCTTCGTGCATAAGTCTGCACATTATAATGGTGAATGTCAATTGCATATATATGTCATGTAATATCATACTGAGATTGGATTTTCGTGCATAAGTCTGCACATTATAATGGTGAATGTCAATTGCATATATATGTCATGTAATATCATACTGAGATTGGATTTTCGTGCATAAGTCTGCACATTATATGGTGAATGTCAATTGCATATATATTTCATGTATTATCATACTGAGATTGGATTTTCGTGCATAAGTCTGCACATGATAATGGTGAATGTACAATTGCATATATATGTCATGTAATATCATACTGAGATTGGATTTTCGTGCATAAGTCTGCACATTATAATGATGAATGTCAATTGCATATATATGTCATGTAATATCATACTGAGATTGGATTTTCGTGCATAAGTCTGCACATTATAATGATGAATGTCAATTGCATATATATGTCATGGAATATCATACTGAGATTGGATCTTCGTGCATAAGTCTGCACATTATAATGGTGAATGTCAATTGCATATATATGTCATGGAATATCATACTGAGATTGGATTTTCGTGCATAAGTCTGCACATTATATGGTGAATGTCAATTGCATATATATGTCATGGAATATCATACTGAGATTGGATCTTCGTGCATAAGTCTGCACATTATAATGGTGAATGTCAATTGCATATATATGTCATGTAATATCATACTGAGATTGGATTTTCGTGCATAAGTCTGCACATTATAATGGTGAATGTCAATTGCATATATATGTCATGGAATATCATACTGAGATTGGATTTTCGTGCATAAGTCTGCACATTATAATGGTGAATGTCAATTGCATATATTTGTCATGGAATATCATACTGAGATTGGATCTTCGTGCATAAGTCTGCACATTATAATGGTGAATGTCAATTGCATATATATGTCATGTAATATCATACTGAGATTGGATTTTCGTGCATAAGTCTGCACATTATAATGGTGAATGTCAATTGCATATATATGTCATGGAATATCATACTGAGATTGGATCTTCGTGCATAAGTCTGCACATTATAATGGTGAATGTCAATTGCATATATATGTCATGTAATATCATACTGAGATTGGATTTTCGTGCATAAGTCTGCACATTATAATGGTGAATGTCAATTGCATATATATGTCATGTAATATCATACTGAGATTGGATTTTCGTGCATAAGTCTGCACATTATATGGTGAATGTCAATTGCATATATATTTCATGTATTATCATACTGAGATTGGATTTTCGTGCATAAGTCTGCACATGATAATGGTGAATGTACAATTGCATATATATGTCATGTAATATCATACTGAGATTGGATTTTCGTGCATAAGTCTGCACATTATAATGATGAATGTCAATTGCATATATATGTCATGTAATATCATACTGAGATTGGATTTTCGTGCATAAGTCTGCACATTATATGGTGAATGTCAATTGCATATATATGTCATGTAATATCATACTGAGATTGGATTTTCGTGCATAAGTCTGCACATTATAATGGTGAATGTCAATTGCATATATTTGTCATGGAATATCATACTGAGATTGGATCTTCGTGCATAAGTCTGCACATTATAATGGTGAATGTCAATTGCATATATATGTCATGTAATATCATACTGAGATTGGATTTTCGTGCATAAGTCTGCACATTATAATGGTGAATGTCAATTGCATATATATGTCATGGAATATCATACTGAGATTGGATCTTCGTGCATAAGTCTGCACATTATAATGGTGAATGTCAATTGCATATATATGTCATGTAATATCATACTGAGATTGGATTTTCGTGCATAAGTCTGCACATTATAATGGTGAATGTCAATTGCATATATATGTCATGGAATATCATACTGAGATTGGATCTTCGTGCATAAGTCTGCACATTATAATGGTGAATGTCAATTGCATATATATGTCATGTAATATCATACTGAGATTGGATTTTCGTGCATAAGTCTGCACATTATATGGTGAATGTCAATTGCATATATATTTCATGTATTATCATACTGAGATTGGATTTTCGTGCATAAGTCTGCACATGATAATGGTGAATGTACAATTGCATATATATGTCATGTAATATCATACTGAGATTGGATTTTCGTGCATAAGTCTGCACATTATAATGATGAATGTCAATTGCATATATATGTCATGTAATATCATACTGAGATTGGATTTTCGTGCATAAGTCTGCACATTATATGGTGAATGTCAATTGCATATATATGTCATGTAATATCATACTGAGATTGGATTTTCGTGCATAAGTCTGCACATTATATGGTGAATGTCAATTGCATATATATGTCATGTATTATCATACTGAGATTGGATTTGTGTGCATAAGTCTGCACATTATAATGGTGAATGTACAATGGATATATATTTCATGTTTTATCATACTGAGATTGGATTTTCGTGCATAAGTCTGCACATTATAATGGTGAATGTACAATGGATATATATTTCATGTATTATCATACTGATATTGGATTTTCGTGCATAAGTCTGCACATTATATGGTGAATGTACAATGGATATATATATTTCATGTTTTATCATACTGAGATTGGATTTCTGTGCATAAGTCTGCACATTATAATGATGAATGTCCATTGCATATATATTTCATGTATTATCATACTGAGATAGGATTTTCGTGCATAAGTCTGCACATTATAATGGTGAATGTACAATGGATATATATTTCATGTTTTATCATACTGAGATTGGATTTTTGTGCATGACTCTGCACATTATAATGGTGAATGTCAATTACATATATATGTCATGTATTATCATACTGAGATTGGATTTTCGTGCATAAGTCTGCACATTATATGGTGAATGTACAATGGATATATATATGTCATGTTATATCATACTGAGATTAGATTTTCGTGCATAAGTCTGCACATTATAATGGTGAATGTACAATGGATATATATGTCATGTAATATCATACTGAGATTAGATTTTCGTGCATAAGTCTGCACATTATAATGGTGAATGTACAATGGATATATATATGTCATGTAATATCATACTGAGATCGGATTTTCGTGCATAAGTCTGCACATTATAATGGTGAATGTACAATGGATATATATATGTCATGTAATATCATACTGAGATTAGATTTTCGTGCATAAGTCTGCACATTATAATGGTGAATGTACAATGGATATATATATTTCATGTATTATCATACTGAGACTGGATTTTCGTGCATAAGTCTGCACATTATAATGGTGAAAGTCCATCATACTGAGATTGGATTTTCGTGCATAAGTCTGAACATTATAATGGTGAATGTCAATTGCATATATATGTCATGTAATATCATACTGAGATCACATTTTCGTGCATAAGTCTGCACATTATAATGGTGAATGTCAATTGAAAATATATTTAATGTATAATCACACTGAGATTTGATTTTCGTGCATAAGTCTGCACATTATAATGGTGAATTTACAATGGATATATATATTTCATGTATTATCATACTGATATTTGATTTTCGTGCATAAGTCTGAACATTATAATGGTGAATGTACAATGGATATATATATATATTACGCAATACCGACGCCAGTTGCGAGATACGTAGCAACGCTGTATTCACGATTGAATGGCCGGGTAAGAGGTCCCGGATGGATGACAAAACCCTTCGAATTCAAGCGAGGAGTATTTCAAGGGGACCCCCTGTCTCCTACAATTTTCCTCATGTGTTTTAATCCCGTTCTAGAATATCTGAAGGAACAGCAGGATCAGTTCGGATACAAATGGGGAGACAGGAAAATAATAACGACACCCTACGCGGACGACTTTAATCTGATAACGGGGAACAAACTACAACACCAAAAACTCATGAATGGCATCAACGATCGATTGAAAAGTATGGGCTTGACATTGAAACCGAGAAAGTGTTCATCTTTGTCTTTAACGAGTGGTAAACCAAATATTGTAGACTTTACTATCGGAAACGATGTAATATCCTCAGTCCACGGACATCCAGTTAAATTTCTAGGATCACTCATCACATTCTCGATGAAAACTTCTGAAATCTTCGAATACCTGAGAGGAAAAATAGAATCCATTCTCGAAAATATTAATAAGTGTAACATTCGAAACGAATATAAAGTATGTATACTCACTAGATATGCACTCCCGTCTCTCCGTTACATGCTTACCGTTCATGATGTCCATGCAACGCATTTGAAATCTCTTGATATAATATTAGATAGGTATATTAAGATATGGTTAGGAATACCGTCACGTGGTGCCAATATTGCTGTTGTCCACGATCCTGATGGCTTGAACATACCTTCCATTTCGGACCTTTACCGAACCTGTCATTGTCTGGCTTACAGTAGATCTAGGGTCAAAGGCGACGATGTTGTAAATCACGCCCTTGACCGAAGACTAGAGAGGGAAAGGGGATGGTCACGACAAACGTCGTTCACTTTGGAAGCACATGAAATTCACTCAAAAATACCAGACTCTGTAAGCTGGAACCAGACAAAAACTGTGATTAAGAAATCAGTTCAAGATGTATGTAGAGAAAATTGGAAAAAAGTGATCGAACCTTTACTTGTACAGGGAGAATTCATGAAAGTTGTTCATATGGAAAATACTGATGTAACCTGGAAGTCGATTATTTATAACTTACCTCAGAGTGTAATGAAGTTCAGTGTTAATGCAACAATAGATAGTCTTCCTACTTACAAAAACCTGTACCGGTGGGGAAAAAGAATCTCTGATAAATGTAACCTTTGTAATTGTACTGGCACTCTGCATCATGTTCTTAATAATTGTGAAAGAATGCTCGACCGATATACCTGGCGCCACAACAACATACTACGCATCATGCTCAAACACATTAAAAACACTTCAAACAATTCCACCAAAGTATATGCAGACATAGAAGGAGAAAGCATCAATGGGGGCACCATACCACCAAACATAATACGTACCCAACACAAACCAGACATTTGCCACATTGACAACAAAAATAAGGACATTATCATCATCGAACTCACAGTCCCCTTCGAAACAAACATAGACAAAGCACACCAACGCAAACAAGACAAATACGCAAGCCTCACACATGACATAACATCAACAGGGTGGAAGAGCAAACTAATCTGTATCGAAATCGGTTCACGTGGACTCATAACCCCACAGAATAAATACCGCCTAAAGGAAATCCTCAAAATCACTAACTCAACTAGGTACCCGGAATCCAGGGACGAAATATTGAAGGCCGTTCTTTTTAGTTCTTATGTAATATTCCAGGGTAGACGTGAGCCAGCATGGCAATTTGATCAATACCTTTAATTTATCAACCTATATACATTAATTTTTCATCATTTCCTGTTTATCAATGAATTTGTAACCATTCTGTACCAAAATGACAATATTTACCGTAATACGCAATTTATCTCTATTCAATTATACACTATTCATATAAGTATCATGTATGGGGATCTTTCCTTCCTCATCATAATGTTGCAAACTTCTTCTTTTACCCTGTCCTGTACTATACCACTTCTGTTTCCTCTCCTTTTCTCTTTTTCTCCTTTTCACATCTTCCTTTTCCCTTTCGCTCTATCCCGGTGCTCCTTGTTATCACATATATTATTACACTGTAACTTGTATTGTTATTGTTAATGTACTTTGCTATTGTATATATTGTTCATTATAACCTGCCGCCTGACCCACTGGGTTGACGGGCCTGGTTTTTGTGTGTACATGATCTCTAATAAAGACTTGATTTACTACTACTTTCATGTATTATCATACTGAGATTGGATCTTCGTGCATAAGTCTGCACATTATAATGGTGAATGTCAATTGCATATATATGTCATGGAATATCATACTGAGATTGGATTTCTGTGCATAAGTCTGCACATTATAATGGTGAATGTACAATGGATATATATGTCATGGAATATCATACTGAGATTGGATCTTCGTGCATAAGTCTGCACATTATAATGGTGAATGTACAATGGATATATATGTCATGGAATATCATACTGAGATTGGATCTTCGTGCATAAGTCTGCACATTATAATGGTGAATGTACAATGGATATATATGTCATGGAATATCATACTGAGATTGGATCTTCGTGCATAAGTCTGCACATTATAATGGTGAATGTACAATGGATATATATGTCATGGAATATCATACTGAGATTGGATCTTCGTGCATAAGTCTGCACATTATAATGGTGAATGTACAATGGATATATATGTCATGGAATATCATACTGAGATTGGATCTTCGTGCATAAGTCTGCACATTATAATGGTGAATGTCAATTGCATATATATGTCATGGAATATCATACTGAGATTGGATCTTCGTGCATAAGTCTGCACATTATAATGGTGAATGTCAATTGCATATATATGTCATGGAATATCATACTGAGATAGGATCTTCGTGCATAAGTCTGCACATGACAATGGTGAATGTCAATTGCATATATATGTCATGGAATATCATACTGAGATTGGATTTCTGTGCATAAGTCTGCACATTATAATGGTGAATGTACAATGGATATATATGTCATGGAATATCATACTGAGATTGGATCTTCGTGCATAAGTCTGCACATTATAATGGTGAATGTACAATGGATATATATGTCATGGAATATCATACTGAGATTGGATCTTCGTGCATAAGTCTGCACATTATAATGGTGAATGTACAATGGATATATATGTCATGGAATATCATACTGAGATTGGATCTTCGTGCATAAGTCTGCACATTATAATGGTGAATGTACAATGGATATATATGTCATGGAATATCATACTGAGATTGGATCTTCGTGCATAAGTCTGCACATTATAATGGTGAATGTACAATGGATATATATGTCATGGAATATCATACTGAGATTGGATCTTCGTGCATAAGTCTGCACATTATAATGGTGAATGTCAATTGCATATATATGTCATGGAATATCATACTGAGATTGGATCTTCGTGCATAAGTCTGCACATTATAATGGTGAATGTCAATTGCATATATATGTCATGGAATATCATACTGAGATTGGATCTTCGTGCATAAGTCTGCACATGACAATGGTGAATGTCAATTGCATATATATGTCATGGAATATCATACTGAGATTGGATTTCTGTGCATAAGTCTGCACATTATAATGGTGAATGTACAATGGATATATATGTCATGGAATATCATACTGAGATTGGATCTTCGTGCATAAGTCTGCACATTATAATGGTGAATGTACAATGGATATATATGTCATGGAATATCATACTGAGATTGGATCTTCGTGCATAAGTCTGCACATTATAATGGTGAATGTACAATGGATATATATGTCATGGAATATCATACTGAGATTGGATCTTCGTGCATAAGTCTGCACATTATAATGGTGAATGTACAATGGATATATATGTCATGGAATATCATACTGAGATTGGATCTTCGTGCATAAGTCTGCACATTATAATGGTGAATGTACAATGGATATATATGTCATGGAATATCATACTGAGATTGGATCTTCGTGCATAAGTCTGCACATTATAATGGTGAATGTCAATTGCATATATATGTCATGGAATATCATACTGAGATTGGATCTTCGTGCATAAGTCTGCACATTATAATGGTGAATGTCAATTGCATATATATGTCATGGAATATCATACTGAGATTGGATCTTCGTGCATAAGTCTGCACATGACAATGGTGAATGTCAATTGCATATATATGTCATGGAATATCATACTGAGATTGGATTTTCGTGCATAAGTCTGCACATTATAATGGTGAATGTCAATTGCATATATATGTCATGGAATATCATACTGAGATTGGATCTTCGTGCATAAGTCTGCACATTATAATGGTGAATGTCAATTGCATATATATGTCATGGAATATCATACTGAGATTGGATTTTCGTGCATAAGTCTGCACATTATAATGGTGAATGTCAATTGCATATATATGTCATGGAATATCATACTGAGATTGGATTTTCGTGCATAAGTCTGCACATGACAATGGTGAATGTCAATTGCATATATATGTCATGGAATATCATACTGAGATTGGATTTTCGTGCATAAGTCTGCACATTATAATGGTGAATGTCAATTGCATATATATGTCATGGAATATCATACTGAGATTGGATCTTCGTGCATAAGTCTGCACATTATAATGGTGAATGTCAATTGCATATATATGTCATGGAATATCATACTGAGATTGGATTTTCGTGCATAAGTCTGCACATTATAATGGTGAATGTCAATTGCATATATATGTCATGGAATATCATACTGAGATTGGATTTTCGTGCATAAGTCTGCACATTATAATGGTGAATGTCAATTGCATATATATGTCATGGAATATCATACTGAGATTGGATCTTCGTGCATAAGTCTGCACATTATAATGGTGAATGTCAATTGCATATATATGTCATGGAATATCATACTGAGATTGGATTTTCGTGCATAAGTCTGCACATTATAATGGTGAATGTCAATTGCATATATATGTCATGGAATATCATACTGAGATTGGATTTTCGTGCATAAGTCTGCACATTATAATGGTGAATGTCAATTGCATATATATGTCATGGAATATCATACTGAGATTGGATCTTCGTGCATAAGTCTGCACATTATAATGGTGAATGTCAATTGCATATATATGTCATGGAATATCATACTGAGATTGGATTTTCGTGCATAAGTCTGCACATTATAATGGTGAATGTCAATTGCATATATATGTCATGGAATATCATACTGAGATTGGATTTTCGTGCATAAGTCTGCACATTATAATGATGAATGTCAATTGCATATATATGTCATGGAATATCATACTGAGATTGGATCTTCGTGCATAAGTCTGCACATTATAATGGTGAATGTCAATTGCATATATATGTCATGGAATATCATACTGAGATTGGATTTTCGTGCATAAGTCTGCACATTATATGGTGAATGTCAATTGCATATATATGTCATGGAATATCATACTGAGATTGGATCTTCGTGCATAAGTCTGCACATTATAATGGTGAATGTCAATTGCATATATATGTCATGTAATATCATACTGAGATTGGATTTTCGTGCATAAGTCTGCACATTATAATGGTGAATGTCAATTGCATATATATGTCATGGAATATCATACTGAGATTGGATTTTCGTGCATAAGTCTGCACATTATAATGGTGAATGTCAATTGCATATATTTGTCATGGAATATCATACTGAGATTGGATCTTCGTGCATAAGTCTGCACATTATAATGGTGAATGTCAATTGCATATATATGTCATGTAATATCATACTGAGATTGGATTTTCGTGCATAAGTCTGCACATTATAATGGTGAATGTCAATTGCATATATATGTCATGGAATATCATACTGAGATTGGATCTTCGTGCATAAGTCTGCACATTATAATGGTGAATGTCAATTGCATATATATGTCATGTAATATCATACTGAGATTGGATTTTCGTGCATAAGTCTGCACATTATAATGGTGAATGTCAATTGCATATATATGTCATGTAATATCATACTGAGATTGGATTTTCGTGCATAAGTCTGCACATTATATGGTGAATGTCAATTGCATATATATTTCATGTATTATCATACTGAGATTGGATTTTCGTGCATAAGTCTGCACATGATAATGGTGAATGTACAATTGCATATATATGTCATGTAATATCATACTGAGATTGGATTTTCGTGCATAAGTCTGCACATTATAATGATGAATGTCAATTGCATATATATGTCATGTAATATCATACTGAGATTGGATTTTCGTGCATAAGTCTGCACATTATAATGATGAATGTCAATTGCATATATATGTCATGGAATATCATACTGAGATTGGATCTTCGTGCATAAGTCTGCACATTATAATGGTGAATGTCAATTGCATATATATGTCATGGAATATCATACTGAGATTGGATTTTCGTGCATAAGTCTGCACATTATATGGTGAATGTCAATTGCATATATATGTCATGGAATATCATACTGAGATTGGATCTTCGTGCATAAGTCTGCACATTATAATGGTGAATGTCAATTGCATATATATGTCATGTAATATCATACTGAGATTGGATTTTCGTGCATAAGTCTGCACATTATAATGGTGAATGTCAATTGCATATATATGTCATGGAATATCATACTGAGATTGGATTTTCGTGCATAAGTCTGCACATTATAATGGTGAATGTCAATTGCATATATTTGTCATGGAATATCATACTGAGATTGGATCTTCGTGCATAAGTCTGCACATTATAATGGTGAATGTCAATTGCATATATATGTCATGTAATATCATACTGAGATTGGATTTTCGTGCATAAGTCTGCACATTATAATGGTGAATGTCAATTGCATATATATGTCATGGAATATCATACTGAGATTGGATCTTCGTGCATAAGTCTGCACATTATAATGGTGAATGTCAATTGCATATATATGTCATGTAATATCATACTGAGATTGGATTTTCGTGCATAAGTCTGCACATTATAATGGTGAATGTCAATTGCATATATATGTCATGTAATATCATACTGAGATTGGATTTTCGTGCATAAGTCTGCACATTATATGGTGAATGTCAATTGCATATATATTTCATGTATTATCATACTGAGATTGGATTTTCGTGCATAAGTCTGCACATGATAATGGTGAATGTACAATTGCATATATATGTCATGTAATATCATACTGAGATTGGATTTTCGTGCATAAGTCTGCACATTATAATGATGAATGTCAATTGCATATATATGTCATGTAATATCATACTGAGATTGGATTTTCGTGCATAAGTCTGCACATTATATGGTGAATGTCAATTGCATATATATGTCATGTAATATCATACTGAGATTGGATTTTCGTGCATAAGTCTGCACATTATAATGGTGAATGTCAATTGCATATATTTGTCATGGAATATCATACTGAGATTGGATCTTCGTGCATAAGTCTGCACATTATAATGGTGAATGTCAATTGCATATATATGTCATGTAATATCATACTGAGATTGGATTTTCGTGCATAAGTCTGCACATTATAATGGTGAATGTCAATTGCATATATATGTCATGGAATATCATACTGAGATTGGATCTTCGTGCATAAGTCTGCACATTATAATGGTGAATGTCAATTGCATATATATGTCATGTAATATCATACTGAGATTGGATTTTCGTGCATAAGTCTGCACATTATAATGGTGAATGTCAATTGCATATATATGTCATGGAATATCATACTGAGATTGGATCTTCGTGCATAAGTCTGCACATTATAATGGTGAATGTCAATTGCATATATATGTCATGTAATATCATACTGAGATTGGATTTTCGTGCATAAGTCTGCACATTATATGGTGAATGTCAATTGCATATATATTTCATGTATTATCATACTGAGATTGGATTTTCGTGCATAAGTCTGCACATGATAATGGTGAATGTACAATTGCATATATATGTCATGTAATATCATACTGAGATTGGATTTTCGTGCATAAGTCTGCACATTATAATGATGAATGTCAATTGCATATATATGTCATGTAATATCATACTGAGATTGGATTTTCGTGCATAAGTCTGCACATTATATGGTGAATGTCAATTGCATATATATGTCATGTAATATCATACTGAGATTGGATTTTCGTGCATAAGTCTGCACATTATATGGTGAATGTCAATTGCATATATATGTCATGTATTATCATACTGAGATTGGATTTGTGTGCATAAGTCTGCACATTATAATGGTGAATGTACAATGGATATATATTTCATGTTTTATCATACTGAGATTGGATTTTCGTGCATAAGTCTGCACATTATAATGGTGAATGTACAATGGATATATATTTCATGTATTATCATACTGATATTGGATTTTCGTGCATAAGTCTGCACATTATATGGTGAATGTACAATGGATATATATATTTCATGTTTTATCATACTGAGATTGGATTTCTGTGCATAAGTCTGCACATTATAATGATGAATGTCCATTGCATATATATTTCATGTATTATCATACTGAGATAGGATTTTCGTGCATAAGTCTGCACATTATAATGGTGAATGTACAATGGATATATATTTCATGTTTTATCATACTGAGATTGGATTTTTGTGCATGACTCTGCACATTATAATGGTGAATGTCAATTACATATATATGTCATGTATTATCATACTGAGATTGGATTTTCGTGCATAAGTCTGCACATTATATGGTGAATGTACAATGGATATATATATGTCATGTTATATCATACTGAGATTAGATTTTCGTGCATAAGTCTGCACATTATAATGGTGAATGTACAATGGATATATATGTCATGTAATATCATACTGAGATTAGATTTTCGTGCATAAGTCTGCACATTATAATGGTGAATGTACAATGGATATATATATGTCATGTAATATCATACTGAGATCGGATTTTCGTGCATAAGTCTGCACATTATAATGGTGAATGTACAATGGATATATATATGTCATGTAATATCATACTGAGATTAGATTTTCGTGCATAAGTCTGCACATTATAATGGTGAATGTACAATGGATATATATATTTCATGTATTATCATACTGAGACTGGATTTTCGTGCATAAGTCTGCACATTATAATGGTGAATGTACAATGGATATAAATATATATATGTCATGTAATATCATACTGAGTTTGGATTTTCGTGCATAATTCTCCACATTATAATGGTGAATGTACAATGGATATATATATTTCATTTAATATCATACTGACATTAGATTTGTATGCACAATTTTACACATGATAATGGTGAATGTCATATTGCGTATATATGTCATGTATTATCATACTGAGATTGGATTTGTGTGCATAAGTCTGCACATTTCCTCGTATTGTTTCCATTATATCATATCCATCTTTAACACCTTTCGATTCAGAGCACTGCACCATTTCAATCATTTGTTTCTCCTATATTTTGTATTTGATTGATTTTGAATATAGAATTTTACAGAATACAAATGCACAAAACTATGATTTTGAATTTCCATCGTGAATTAGCTGTGACAGAGAATAAGGCGCCCTTAACTAAGCGAAGCCTTTAATGTAAATATTCTTCGCTCCATACCATATCCATCTTTTGAATTATTTCCTTTCAGGGTTCTGCACCATATCTTGAATTTATATATGTAGTAAGAATTGTGATCTCTACTGATTTGAATTCTTCTGCAAGAGTCTGCAAAGTTTGTGTTGATTATTTTGTTGCCAAAGTATTTTCCTACAGCTTTAGGATTTTAACAAAATTGGATGTGTGTCCATAATTCTGTACAATTGTTTCTTGAATGTCTGTTAACTATAGCGCGTATAATCAAGACAGACATTTCAGAAAAAAACGCAACACTTCAACAGGGCAAATCCGGGGCACTTATTATGATGACGTAGCAGTTGATAATACAGAGTTCAGTGAATACGCGCAAGTCCTTTGTTGCGCGCAGTTGTTATTCATTTACACGTTACACAAGACGATCCTCATCTGACCAAGCCTTTAATGCTGTAAAGGTAAAATGCTCAATATCATATACAACTGTTTGAATAACATTTCAGTTCATAGGTCGGCAATGATTCCTTGTTCCTTGACTAATTCTCATTGCATTCGATGTAAATATGTTTTCCGTTCATAACTCTGTATACTTTAATGGTGAATTTGTTATATAAATGCTTAATTTTTATATCATATTTTTATGAATGTTTAGATATGAGCCGTGAACTATCAATAAATTAAAATGTGTTGACTTCGTTATCTGACTATTTATACCAAGTTTACTTTATTACTTGCGTAATTGTTTTCTTTTTCATAGTTTTTACGTTCATGGTGTTGATGTAATGTTTACCTTTACGATTTTATGTTAAATATGATTGCATACAGATGATGTGTTACTGTAATGCTTCTATCAATTAATATAAGCTTGTTAAAATAACTGGTCATTTAAAGAGAATGAAAGGTAGTATTTAGGATTGAGAGAGAGATATAGAGGTACACAATTGTACAACGTAGGGGCCGTAACTTAAATAAGGCAAATGAAAACGAGATCACTGACATGACAGATGCAATTAACAGACGGAGAAGAGAAAAAGAGAATGGAATAAGAAGCAGAAGGAGGTAGCAGAAGTCCGGAGAAGACGGAATAGATTAATTGATGTGATGAAGAAAAAAAAATCTTTTTGAAAATGAGAAAAAGATTGGATGACTTTGTGGGACGCGTGTTCCACGGTTTAAATTATAGCCAAACGAAATGAAGAGTATGAGACGCCGTGGTGAAGTTTAAAGATGTTTATTCGTTTTTAATAAATAAAAAACGGAAACCCCCTAGACTAAATGTCACACGGGTAAGAAAAATCATACGTCATCGTCAATTGTAGCTTTGTAGCGTGGTTTGTATAAAGAAACCTCAAGTTACGCCTCAGCGGCTGTATAAATGGTGCAACACAAACAGGCTACATTTACGGCAAAGCTTAAACGTGTCGGAATGAATAAATGGAGACAACCAGCTTCGCTTAAAGCAAGTGAACGAATGTCCGTTGTATAAAATGCCCATCAGGGCCTTGCCTGACATAGCGCGAATTCGTAAGGACTACTTTTCGAGCATGAATGCACATCCTTCTGAACTAAGTATAATAATCAAGTTTAGGATAGAACAATAAAACATACATGAGAAAATATCATAATTTCATTATGATACATTTAACTTTACCTACAAACAATTCATAGATAAATAATCAAGGGACTACTTTGTCCTTAACGTAAGTACACAGACCCACGTGACCATTAAAGTAATGAGGCTTCGGGTCTGACACGTATGTTTTAAATTAGACACACCCAATAAGCTGTACGGTGTTCTTAAATAAAAAACCAAGTTTTGAAATGGTAAAAACGAGTTTGGTCACTACAACTTAAAAGAGAAAGCAAGAAGGATTAGAATAATCGTAAGAAATATTCAAACATGGTTTTCCCGCCCAATTTCTTATTTTTGGCCCTCAATTCGATCAAGGTGCATTGTAGATTGATGTCGGTCTTTCATATTTAATGTCCGTGCATAGAAATTCATTAGGAGACGCGAACATTGATTCGTGTGCATCCGAACTAATTCATCGGCAAAATTATTCAAGTTAATGGCATTCCGATTTTTGATATCTGCATTCGATTTAATTCAGGGCAAAGCATTTTATTTACGTCATACAAAGACGTGAACAAATCCGGAACTTCCGAGTGTTTGTATTATACTCCGAAAGTTCATAATTGCGAAGGCTCGTATTTCCGAAAATGAAATAGAATTCAATATTCCGAAAATTAATTGAGGTTCATAATCCCAAGGATCCGAAAAAGAAATAGAATCCTGTATCTTTTATAGTTTCACCCTGACGAGGTTTTCATTAGTTTTCGCAGTTCATATCTGCAAAATTATATCATCTACTTCAAAACATGTGATTAGCGTTGGGAAATATTCGAATGGATTACAAAATTTCTTCGTACGACGGAGACGGAGAATGTGCTGTTTCACGCTCGCGCACGGTGAGTTTATACACGTGTACGAATGGAGAAATGGCGGTCTTGTTCACGCAAATTAGTTCTCTTCAGCAAATTGTCAATTAAAATTATGTTTTATACTCACATGCAAGATTCAGTTGCCGGAACCACAATTTCCGCAACAAGTGTATTTTTATCTTTTTACTAACATTATCTTAGTCTTGTACCATTAATCTATGCAACGAACTTGAACGGAAATCGCGCTCGGCCCACAGCCTACTAAGAGTTTAACAACTTCATGAAATGGACTATAAACGGGTGATTCATTTATACTAACCCCATGTATATTTGTTGTTTTATGAATTTGGTCCACCGTTTCAATGTCTGTGTGAGTTGTATTGGTGCATGGTGCCATGGTCTCCGCCGGTAGCTAATACTTTTAAGGCGGGATCCAAGCATCAAATTTAGTCTATTGGAAAGCATTAAAACACATGTGGGTGTAATTAATTACACCTAAACCGTCCCTTTCCATCGCTTGCTCTGTGTCAAAATTAGTTCGGCACTATGCGTCACCCCGCCCTCCACGTTCTAAAATATTGGATCATCGCCTTAGGCCATCGGATGGGATGGTGTGGAAGAGGGTGCAAACTATGCATTCCAATCTTCCTATATTATCCGGGTCCCTTTCTATTTTCGTTTGCCTTTCTTTAGCATGTTTAGGTCTATTCCCTTCCCCTCTTTTCGCTATGTCATGTGGCTACAGCGGGCGGGAGGGAGGGAGGTGGGGGGGGGGGGGGGGGGTGGCAACCGGTAATTATCGGCAAAAAAAATCGGGGCTGTTACTGCTTCCTTTCTCTCTTCTGTCTATGTTTCTTTCACTCTTTCACACTTATTAAGTGTCTCTGTTCTTTCTATTCATCTCTCTATCTCCCCCTCTCTCTCTCTCTCCAGATTCCCCCTCTCCTGTTGACCCCACCCCTATCTCTCTATCTTCAGTCTCATTGTTTGTTTTTCTTCTCATTTTCTATGTTACTTCTTTCACATCATGGCCCATTCATCTTATCTTTCTCAATATAACACAGTGGAAACTCAGTATAAAGATCTCCGATATAACGAGGTATATATTAAAACAAGGTGATTTTGCTGGTCCCAACTCTTTATATTCTTGTTTTGGTGGTCCTAAGGACCTCGTTATAACGAGGTGCCACTGTATTCCCGTCTTTAATCCTACTCTCATTTCCCATGTAACTCTTATGTATTATTATTATTATTATTATTATTATTATTTATTTTCCTCGTCTCCTTTGTCTTTCTCTTCATTGGATTAATATTTCCGTCTCTGTTTTTCCCCCTCTCCCCCATCCGCCCTCCCTTGATAGAGAGCTGTACCGCCGTGAATGCGAGTCATATTATGAGTGCATCTTCAATGCGAAGTCAGCGTATCTCAAAGATCTCATCAAGAATGCTGACACTAAAGAACTGTTTCGTCTTGTGAAGACACTCTCAACGCCCACTCAATCTTCACCTCTTCCAGATCATTCTTCTGATAGTGAACTCGCCAACAGATTTGCTACATTCTTCAGGGAAAAGGTCGTCAAAGTTGTATCCTCTTTCCCTAATGTAGTACCAGCACCAGCTTCAAGATCTTTTGCTCCAGGCCCTCGTCATGAACTCTCTGATTTCTGCCTTGTATCCCTCTCACAAGTCAGGAAGCTCATCACTTCACTTCCTTCTAAACACTGTAAGCTAGATCCGATTCCTACCTGGCTTCTAAAGGAAGTCCTCGATGAACTCCTTCCTCACATAACCAAACTGTTCAATCTCTCGTTATCATCCGGAATAGTTCCAGAGTCTTTTAAGACTTCTCTGCTTCTTCCCCTCCTAAAGAAGCCGAGTCTCGACACGAATGGACTTAAGAACTACAGGCCCATCGCAAACCTGCCATTCCTTGGGAAGGTTTTGGAACGTATTGTGTCACTACAGCTGAAAGCCCACATTGACAATCTCGGTTTGTTTCCAATCCACCAATCTGCCTATCGGAATCATCATTCTACTGAGACTGCAACTGTCAAGGTCCTAAATGACCTACTTCTAGCTGTAGATAAGGGTAATGAAGCTGTCCTCATCTTGCTTGATTACACTGCCGCATTTGACACTATCAACCACGACCTGTTACTCCATCGCTTAGAGAACGACTTCTCCATCACCGGCACCGTACTTCAATGGATTCGCTCCTATCTCATGCACCGAACTCAGAAGGTGATCATCAATGACACCAACTCGGAATCATTTCCCCTCATCTGCGGCGTTCCTCAGGGTTCCGTGGTCGGCCCCCTCCTGTTTATTCTTTACACCAGCCCTCTCTCAAATGTTATTAACCTTCATCAGAATATTCAACACACTATGTATGCAGACGACACCCAGATTTATGTAACTCTTCACCCAAACAGCAGGACAGTAGCCGCGAACAAACTCACCAGTTGCCTCAATGAAATCAAAACCTGGTCTTTTCAAAACTGTCTCTGCCTTAATGATTCAAAATCTGAAATGATTCATATTACTTCTAAATTTCGGAACTCAGACCCCTTTCCTGATCTTGTTATGAGTAATGGCTCTCTCAGTTGTTGTGCTTCTGTGCGTGACCTTGGTTTAAATATTGACAGCAATCTTACTTTCAAACAACACATTAGTAATATTTGTAAGTCTGCTTCCTTTGGTATATATAAGATCAGTAGAATCAGGAGGCTACTTGACCGACCCACAACTTCAAAATTAGTCCATGCTTTTGTCTCGACCCATATCGATTACTGTAATTCTTCTCTTTCTGGCCTCCCTCAGTCACATCTAGTCCCACTTCAAAGGGTACAGAATAGCGCTGCTCGGCTTGTGACTCTCTCGCGTAAATCAGAGCACATAACTCCAATATTGAACTCACTACATTGGCTTAAAATTCACCACCGCATATCCTTCAAAATTCTTCTCCTGTGCTACAAAGCTATCAATGGCTTAGCCCCCTCTTACCTTTCCGATCTCATATCCTTACGTTCCCGTACGTCGTCACGAACACTTCGTTCATCTTCCACATTACTGTTAACACCTGGACCCCGCACTAACACCCGGTATGGTGACCGCGCCTTTTCAGTTATTGCCCCCGCTCTCTGGAACAAACTGCCCGCCTTTATTCACTGCGCCCCCTCTGTATCTCAATTCAAATCTCTACTCAAAACCTATCTTTTCAAATTGTAAATTGCAGTTGTGCGTCGGTCAATGGAGGTGCGCACCATATTTGTCTTTATTTAGTTGATTGCCACTGTTTTTCTTACCTTATCTATGTTACTTTTGTATTTTTGCTTTTTCTTCTAATTTAATTCTACGGGTTATAGTCTTCTCTTAATCAGAACACTGTGCGCTCAGAAACATCAGTATTAAGCGCCTAATAAATGTTATGTATTATTATTATTATTATCCTCCTTGTTTTGTTCTATCTCTCTCTTTGATGTCACTGAGCTGAGTACACATTCAACTACCCTTCGATGGCCCAAGCATGACATACACGTACATGAACTTTAATACAAGTTGAGTGACGCAATAGATACAAAGAAGTCGTAATTTCTGTATTGCGTTATTACCAGTCTGCGCTAATGAAGCCTGTCACTGAACATACACACGTAGCTCTACGTAATGTTGGCTCTGTTTATTTATTCATTTACCTTTTGGTATGATATCATTCTGTCATGTCGAGTCATTTCAAGGGAAGATGCTGACGCAGTCCTAAATTACGTCAGCCAAAATATGACGGCGCATATGCAAAGGTCATTACACACAATACGGCAATTTGCTTGCGTTATTTCTTCAGCTCATCATTCATACGAAGGCAAATTGCTCATAGAGTAGTAATTCAACACAATGTTTGCTCTAACGAGCACACCAGTCGCTGACGCATTTCTCCGTCAAAAACGCAATCAAAATGACGCTAGCCCGTGCATTCTTATGTGGTTATTGTACAACACAAGAATAATGATACTAATAATATAACAAACACACAGCAATCAACTCAAAGAGATCTTTATATATCTTTATTAGTCACGTGATAATACAGCTAGCGTACATGAACGTTCATTGTTATCTATTTACAAATCTTTAGAAAAAGATACAACAATCGGTCCTGTTATTTGGGGGAGGATAAGGATACATTCTATATAAACCTGCAGTCACGGTTGAAAATGATATACATGTATGTGTACTGTAAAAAGGTCATCCGGATGGACAAACGGTATTGAAACACATCACTATAATGGTAATAGTTCACAGCAGGAATCGGTGTAATATCGTATTTGCTTGGTTTGGGGTCTATTTTAATCTAATGTCACCAATACAGTTTCGTTCTTTTTCTCTCTTTAGAGGTAGGTAAGATGTTTCCTTTTTCCTTACAAGGAACAAAGTACATAGGCATACATTGGAGACTATTGGTTTTTATATTTAGGTTTTAGACTAAACATTATCAGCAACAAAAATCTACATAAACGTCACTTATACAAGTTTAAATGGAGAACCGACAGTCTTTTTAGTGGTATCGAATCTTCCAACATTGTCTACAAAATATGTAACAAATTTGTACCAATTTATTCATTTTACTGTTTATTTTATAACATTAATAAGAAGTAAAGAAGATGAACTCGTAAAGTGCTTTCCCATAGGGCAGTCGTTCTCATTCTTTATCACACTTAATGCTTGCAATTTCCTGTTCGTTATCAGATCAATATACAAACAGCCAAACACTTGTGAGCTAACGTAAGGTAACAAAGTTTGTAGAAGAAGTTTACCTGGTAGCTAGAGTATAAAGAGCAACGTTAACATTGAATGATGAGACGATTAGAAGCCGAAGAAAGGATCGGCTTGGTGGAAGAGACATTCCTCAGGGGAGTTAGGAGGTACTTAATCACTGCCAGGTCCGTCAAATCCATTTGCTCCATGGTTGGTTGGTTGGTTCTTCGTTTAGATGGCGCTCTTCAATCTCAAAGATTATTTGCGCCAGTCAATTTCGTGTATAGCTTTGGCGTGGGCTTCGGAAATCAAGCCCACGAGCGACTTTCCTTGGTGAAATGAAATTAATAGTGATATGGTTTAAAAAAAAAAAAAAAAAAAAAAAAAAGCTGCAATATTAAAATTGCATAAAATGCACATAAAAGGCGAGATGGGAGTTAGTTGCAATTGTTCATGGAAAAACCGCAAATACTTCATTTTATATATTATTACAGGATCGACATAAGTTAAGGGGATCCCTGATAGCTTTAAAAGCTATCTAAAACGATTAGTATCGTATATGTAACCCAATAATTCACGAGTAAAAATTGGGTTAGACATCAATAATTGTTTCAGATTGGGGTTGTTCAATTTAATCCTTTCTTTTAAGAGACGTCTATCTTTGTCGTATTTTGTACAATAGAAAATAAAATGTTTAATTGTTTCATCTTCTTGACAAACTTCACAAAGACCAGTATCGTGTTGGTTAATTTGAAAAAGGTAATAATTTAAACTACAGTTACCTACTCTTAGTTGTTGTATCAAGCATTCTTCTCTGCGAGATAGGCCTTGTCTATGTATGGGCTTTGAAACGTCGCTATGCAAAGCATATAAAAATCTACCGTGTTCTGCATTGTCCCATTCTGCTTGCCATAATTTGTTATAATGGATCAAACGAGAGGCTGCCAATTCACTTCTTGTATTTGGTATAACTATGTCTATACACCTTTTCATGGCTCCTTTTTTGGCAGCCCGATCTACGATCTCATTGCCTCCAGCTTTCATACAGACAACCAACGTAGAGGGCACACTACCAATACATCTGTAAAGAAAAAAGATTGTTAATAATGGTAGCTGGTGTTATTTCCTATTCAATCTCCATTGAGTACCCGCTTGTGATGGACATCATTATTTTAGATATAAGCCCTTACATGGATCGACCTATGTAGGCCTATATAGAGCATTGCACCGGCCTTTGACAGTTCGGCAGTGTCTCTCGGGCACCAAAAATATCAATAATGCATCTTTGTAATTTGAAACCGATACGAGTGTCACCTTGAATGGCAGATAATTCATAAGTTATACATTACCAAGGATAGGCCTACGATAAATGCTCCAGCCAGTCGACACAAAACACTAACCATTGGCGCTATCAGTATTGAATATTCGATGTAGTTATTATGTATCTGTCAAGTGACATCTTAAACTGCAATAATTGCAACATTTTCGATGGTAAATGTTTGTACATTGCACAAAATAATGTTACCCTAGACAATGAATGCAAGAGACAAAAGAGAATATGAAAACTTACCTGCAATAGTCATCTCGCCCATCATTGTCCTCGTCTTTCATGTACCATGTATTGGAATAACCTGGATCAAACCATTCTTCTGAAGGGTTGGGTGAAGTATAGGCTAGTAAATCATCTTCTTCAGATCCAGCGAGAAGACATGCAAGTAATGGCTTTCCATCGGTGCGCACCACCCTATACACGAAGATTGAGTAAAAATAACTTTCTGCACACTTCCCTAAATTATTTAAGTTTAATAATCTAAGTACACAAGACCCTACATGGATTTGTATACAAGAAATTGTTGCCCCTTCTACGCATACCTGTGTATCAATGAGGAAGATATTACAGAGGAATAATGGTATACAGTAGTTGAATCACGTGAGCGTCATTTTATGCAATGCTGATATCGAAAGTTTAAAACAATCATGTAGATCTTTTATCAAAAACATATAACAAAAAACAAATTGTTAATCAATATGTTTGAATTCAATTAGATCTGGATTTACAAAACCAGTCTATTTTTACAAACCATGAAATGCAACCGGCTAATATAATTAAAAGGGGAGAGACAATTGATGATCATGCACTGATGATGACTTACCTGCAGAAATCGTTAGGGGCGCCCTGGCCCTGTACATCAACCCACCCACGGAACATCTGCACCATTCCTCGGTCTGTGATGGCGTAGGAGCGGCGGAGAAGCTCACCCGTTGTACCATTCGTTATATTCTGCTGTATGGGAACTACTGCAGATGGTGTAGATGGGACCGGTGTTGTAGCCTTGAAGGTAGTTGTCTGAGGGGTAGTGGTTCCTTCGTTTTGCTGCCCGGTGGTGGTCGTAGTCGTTGAAACACCTAAAAGACAATGATAAAACAGACGAGTTTTCGATTAGTTCTGGAAGACTTCATTGACCGATGAAACCCAATGCACACTCGACAGTTTGAATAGCGCACACAAAGGCATATTAAAAACGTCTGTAAATGGGCATCTTTTGGAATCTTTAAAATTGGGAAAATTAGGAAACTACTTAACCGGCCACAACTGCAAAATTAACCCATGCATTTGTATCCTCCCACCGTGATTATTGTACCTCAATTTTTGTCTGGCCTTCCGCATTCGAAACTACTTCCACTTCAAAGAATTCAGAATACTGCTGCAAGGCTTGTTACTCTCTCGAGTAAATTTGAGCACATAACCCCAATATTGCGTTCTCTTCATTGCCTTCCCATACACCATCGTATAACATTTAAAGTTCTTCTTCTTACATACAAAATTATCTATGGCCAAGCCCTAAATATCTTTCAGATTTGATTTCCTTACGTTCTTCTAGTTCTTTAAGACCTCTTCGATCATCATCAACCTTGCAGTTAACCCTTGGACCTTGCACCGTTACAAAGTATGGCGATCGAGCTTTCTCAGTAAATGCCCCTATCCTTTGGAATAAATTACCAGCACATTTTCATAATATTCATTCTCTCGACCAATTTAGGACTTTGCTGAAAACGCACCTTTTTTATTTATTCATGAATGATATTCTGCAGTTGTGAGTCGGTCAAAGGAGGTGCACACCGTCTTATTTCTTGTTTGTTCGATCCTATGTTTGACAGATCGTTTTGCATTCACTCTATGTACGATGTCACTTTCACATGTCACTCATACAAACTTGTGCGCCGGGAAGTGACGCCTCGTGTGCAAAACAGACCTACATCCGCGATTAAATATATATAGCTCCGTTTAGTCTCATTTGAGAACGCCCCTATCGGCAGAGACCAGCAGCCTAACATGTACGTTACTCTATGGACTTTTACAAAACAAATCGTTAAAAATTCATTTTTTGTTTAAACGAAAAGCACATCCACCCCGACGTACGTTATCACTAGCTCTTTCATTGGAACCCTCATGTCCCATTGACTTTTGAAAGTTCACCCATCGTAATTTGATCAAAATAGGTAGCTAGCTCGCCATTGCCTATATAACACATGTACAACAAGTCGAACTTTGGACTCAATTTACCACGCTTGTAGCAGCACTATCTCTCATCTGAACAATGTTACCAAGTCCCTTTAATACAGCCTACATGAATGTACAAATGCATGCAATAAAACTGGCTACTGTTGACGGGCGGCCTTTGTAGACAGGTAGATATGCCTCGTGTCAAAAGGACTGCATCAAAAGTAAAGGTACTGAACAATGTTCCTTTTTTAATGTAAACGAAATTTATGGTGAAATAATCTGAATAACGGACAAAAGGAAATTATCTGAAATAAGAAGAGTGACACGATACTGGTACATACAATATGGGTACTGGGTTCCATCTATATGACTTACTTGGTAAGGATATATCCATGGTTCGTTCTTCGTTGCCTAGTCTACATGAATAGACACCCATGTTTTCTACTGATAGCGATGGGATGGTAAGAGCAACGGTCTGGGAACCAATGAGTTCACTGTATGCGACGCCCTCAACTGCAGGCATGTCTGAAATAGATAAAGATATGATTAACTAAAGGAGGAAAAGATCGAGAGAAGGGGGAGAGAGAGTGGTGGGACATTAGGAGAAATAGGAGAGAGATAGAGAGAGATGGAAAGAAATAGAGAGAGAGTAATAGGGTTTGATAGGAGTGGGGGGGGGGGCAAATGACAGCAAGATGCACAAAAAGAAGTAATTACTTGGTCCAGAATTCGCTGTACGAAAACTCGCAGAAGAGAAAGCACCTGGATTTGACAGCATCACAGGAGAGGAACTCAAAGCTGCTGGGTCAACAGGAATCACCGTACTCCACAAATTGTGCAACAAAATATGGCGGGAAGAAACTTTTCCGGCTGACTGGGGAAAAGCCATTATAACACCAATCTACAAGAAAAAAAGACAAACTCAACTGTGGAAACTACAGGGGTATTAGCCTGCTAAGCCATGCAGGGAAAGTGTTCAGTATCATCCTCCAGCAAAGGATCATGAAGAAAAAAGAAGAAGTGCTGTCCGAAGCACAAGCTGGATTCCGACCAGGACATTCCACTATGGATCACTTGTTCACCCTCAGACAAATGATGGAAAAGCGCCTTGAAGATATCAAAGTTTCCTATGCTACTTCCTCGATTACGGAAAGGCATTCGACTAAGTCTGGCAGGAAGGGCTGTGGAAAGCAATGAACTTCTTTGGATATTCATCAAAATACATACACCTACTCCAATCGCTCTACCAACAATCAAGCAGTGCAGTCAGAGTGAATGGTGAACTTACCGACTGGTTTAAAACCACAGTTGGGGTACGCCAAGGATGTGCCCTGTCCCCACAACTTGTTAACATCTTACTCGAAGCTGTGATGCTTTACGCAATACATGACACCAACATCGGCGTAAGAGTACAGGGACAGCTGATCAACGACCTAAGATTTGCTGATGACATTGTCCTTATAGCTGACAATGAGAGAGATCTCCAAACAAAAGTTGACATAGTACGTCATCAGAGCAGCTCAAACTTTGGACTGAAAATAAACATTACCAAAACAGAAGTACAAGCCATAAGCAAACAGCCTCAACTATTGAATATAAACGTTGGAGGAGAACAGCTAAAACAAGTAGATAAGTTCACGTAACTGGAAGGAACAATAAGCCAGACAGGATCTTGCTCGGAAGAGGTAAAGCACCGCATTGGGAAGGCAATAGGAGCATTTCAAGCACTCAAGAAAATCTGGGCATCAAAAGATATACGCTGCTCAACAAAGGTAGAACTGTACAAAATCCTGGTGTTGTCTATTCTGTAATATAGTGCAGAAACATGGACATTAAAGAAGGTCGATGAAAATAGACTTCACACTTTTGAGATGGCATGCCTCAGGAGAATCATGGGTGTGACCAGATTTGACAGGCTAAGGAACACACACATACGAACACAACTGAATATGGAAGAAACCATCATCGACAGGGTTGCCACACAAAGATTGAGATACTTTGGACATATCAACAGAATGAATTCAAAAAGATACCCCCACATCCTTCTCAACGGAAATGTACATGACAAACGCCCAAGGGTTATAGAGCTAAGAGATGGACAGAATGCATCAAGGCGGACTGCAACAACAGACAAGTTGACTCCCTGATTAAAGCCACTAGGCTAACAGAAGACAGGAAGGTGTGGCAAGCCATAGTGAAACAGAAGCCATCATAGACCCCTGTTACACATGCGTCGGCTTTTAAAGCGGGCCTCGGAGGCGGCCTCACGCCTGCAATTTGAAGCCGCCTCAAGATCATCAAACCCCTGTTACACATGATCTCGGGCCCGCAATTTTGCGTCTTCACATAGGCCGGCCTCACGTCGCCTTTTCACGAGACATTGGGGCGGACTCCTGAAAGACAGAAAGAGTAAGTGATAGAATGATAAAAACAAAGAATAACATAAGGAAAGACAGAAAGAGAAAGTGATAGAATGATAAAAACAAAGAATAACATAAGGAAAGACAGAAAGAGAAAGTGATAGAATGATACAAACAAAGAATAACATAAGGAAAGACAGAAAGAGAAAGGGATAGAATGATAAAAACAAAGAATAACACAAGTAAAGACAGAAAGAGAAAGGGATAGAATGATAAAAACAAAGAATTACATAAGGAAAGACAGAAAGAGAAAGGGATAGAATGATAAAAACAAAGAATTACATAAGGAAAGACAGAGAGAGAAAAGGAATGATAAAAACAAAGAATAACATAAGGAAAGACAGAAAGAGAAAGGGATAGAATGATAAAAACAAAGAATAACATAAGTAAAGACAGAAAGAGAAAGGGATAGAATGATAAAAAACAAAGAATAACATAAGGAAAGACAGAAAGAGAAAGTGATAGAATGATACAAACAAAGAATAACATAAGGAAAGACAGAAAGAGAAAGAGATAGAATGATACAAACAAAGAATAACACAAGTAAAGACAAAAAGAGAAAGGGATAGAATGATAAAAACAAAGAATTACATAAGGAAAGACAGAAAGAGAAAGGGATAGAATGATAAAAACAAAGAATTACATAAGGAAAGACAGAAAGAGAAAGGGATAAAATGATACAAACAAAGAATAACATAAGGAAAGACAGAAAGAGAAAGGGATAGAATGATTAAAACAAAGAATAACATAAGTAAAGACAGAAAGAGAAAGGGATAGAATGATAAAAACAAAGAATAACATAAGGAAAGACAGAAAGAGAAAGGGATAGAATGATAAAAACAAAGAATTACATAAGGAAAGACAGAAAGAGAAAGGGATAGAATGATAAAAACAAAGAATAACATGAGGAAAGACAGAAAGAGAAAGGGATAGAATGATAAAAACAAAGAATAACATAAGGAAAGACAGAAAGAGAAAGGGATAGAATGATAAAAACAAAGAATTACATAAGGAAAGACAGTAGGAGAAAGGGATAGAACGATAAAAACAAAGAATAACATAAGAGAAGTTGGCAAAGGGCGCCCGATGTATTATGTTGATAATGATGACAGGTCACGTCACTTCCGCTTATAAGCCGGCCCCGAGTCCACTTTGGTGTTACACCTACTAATTGAGGGACTGAGGCCGGCCTCAAACCACATCCAGAGATGGACTGAGTCCACCTGGCCTCAGTCCGGCCTCAGTCCGGCTTTTCAAAAAAAGTTGGTGTTACACATACGTCGAGCCGCCTCCGGGGCCGGCCTCAGTCCACTTTCAGACGTATGTGTAACAGGGGTCATACATCCCGGTGATGGTGTCGACAGCTTAAGTCAAGTAAATCAAGACTTGGTACAGGCAAAATAGGTTTACAAATTTCAAAGCGTAATGTATCTAGGCCTTCTATAGTATATATCAATTTTAGTCCATGAAATAGAATGAAGTGGTGTACAATTAATGTCGAGATAAAGCTGTTTAAAACATAGCAGAACAAACCCATATACGCTTATCTTCATGGTGCTCAGCTTACTGAAAACAAATTCACGTCAAATATTCACGTCTGCGATTCCTTTTTGGGAGACGCAGACGTAAATATTTGACGCGGATTTTCCAGCAGATTTTCACGTCTGCGTGTCCCTTCAGGGCCATTGAGTACAGAAAAAACGAAAAAATTACCGAGCAAAGGAATACGTCAATTTTTTTGATTTTCACGTCTTGGACGTAAAAGACAAACAATTTGTTACATATGTATACGTCAAATCTTTTGATTTTCACGTCCTGGACGTAAACAACGAACAATTTGTTGCATAGGTATACGTCAAATTTTTGCGTTTAGGAGCCTCCAAAAGAATGGCAGCTGATGGTCTTAATTTGCGAAATAAACACAATCACACATAAATAAAGTGCAAAACACCTGATACGTCTACTGAATGATCAATGATGTGTGCAATACTATTTCTCGGCAATGTGGAACTTATTGTTTACAACGATTCTTTTTGCTCAATAATGTTTCAACCCACGTTCCCATTTTGTATATCGAAAATCTGTAGTGCTATGTATAATCTGAAACAAAATTGAATACGCGTCTCTTTTTAATGTGGATTTAATAGTATTGATATGCCCTTCAATCCATGCCTAAGTCACTTGCTGTCGTTATTATGTATTGAATGTAGACATTGTATTGTCAAAACTTCATCTCTCTCTCTCTCTCTCTCGTTCTTTTATCGCTCTCTCTTTATCTTCTGCCTCTCCCCTCTCTGTCTCAATGTCTCTCTCTTCTATCTCTCTTTCTTATTTTCTCTTCCCCTCTCTCTTCCTGCCTCTGTCTCTCTCACACTCAAACAGCAACAATAATATCGACCGTAATATTTTGTTTACTGTTGCATGTCTTACTGATTATTTTATACTCGATGTATTCTCCTCTCTGCACCCTCTTTTTATCATTAAAAGAGTTGAATATCTGTCTCTTTTAACTGTTGATTTGTTACTTTTTATATGCCCTTTAATCCATGCCTAGGTCACTTGCTGTCGTTATTATGTATTAAATGTAGATATTGGATTGTTAAAACTTCCTATTTCCCTCTCTCTCATCATTTCATCTCTCTCTCTTCCTCTCTCTCTCTTCCTTTCTCTCTCTCTCTCTCTCTCTCTCTCCAATTTCTCTCCTGCTGATTGGGAAAGGTTGACAGAATAAAACGACCATAAACTGAACTAATGCAGAAGCGGAGTTGAGCCCCTTTGATGAACGATATAAACAGCGCCCTCTAAAGTTCTGAAAATGGCCTCCTTTCTGTGGCTGTAGCTCCATTGTGCCTGGCTAAACCACATACATGTATTTTACAGCTATGTGGTCTATCCGTACCCTCTTTTGGAATTAGATACTTGAAGATATGCCCTTTCCGGGCCAAATAAAAAAATGCATACCCTCTCATTGACTGGCTTTGCGAAATATGCCCTCTAAATTTGCACTTTTCAAGAAAATTGCTAAATTACATCTGTCAATGTAATACCTTCCTCTAAAATTACCTATGTCCAATAAAACTTGGCAGACATTATGTATCCATACACGTGACAACTGTCTGCAAAGTTATATACAATTTGATGACGTCATCGCAAAGTTATCGCCTAAAATGATGACTTTATTATGCATTACGTAACAGCCCGTTAATTGCTTGCAGTACATTGCGCACAGATGACCATAGAGTCAAACTGACCTCATTTAAATGCCCTTTTGAATGATACCAAATAATTATGTTATCGCAGAAAATGTTGAGTCTATAGCATTTGAACAAGGGTCACTATACGAATTCCGCTGAGTTTTCGCCTAATTATAACACGTAGTGGCTATGGTATAACCTCGTTTTGCCCCCCTTTTAACCCTTTTTTTCCCTTGAAATTTTGCAAGAGCAGTCTGGGTGGCCAAACGCAGGTCATCTCAAACCCGAATTTTTAAAATCTTTCAAGGGGCGAATTGTAAACGCCATTTAATGCCTGGAATGATTATATTAATATGGACGGTCATTTGTGCCACACGGCAAGCTTCAAGTCGTGTTCTGCATTCACCAAAATCCCATTCGTTTTGCACGCAGGGCTTGTAAGCCCTAGTTATGTGCCTTCCATTATCCCAATTCCATGCAAGCAGTAACAAATTGATATTTCAGGACTCATAATAAATTTGTTTAACAGTCCCGCTCGGTTGAATCTATTGTCGGATTATTTTGCCGATAGAAATAGCAGTGAATACAATACAGTGCTATTTGAACAATATTTGATGACAAAAGACGACACTCTGGTACCATTTCTATGTAGCATCACATATATAATGCTCTGACTGGGTGCCATAAGGTAGGTGATGAATGTGAGCTCTGTCGTTATTATGAAAACGAATCAAGAAATATTGGAATTTGGGGGAATTACGATTTTTCAACAAAATGAAACAAATAGTGAGCATCTAATAACTTCAAATGTCTGTTTTTTATGATTAAAATTTAAGTCATTTCAAGTTACACAATATGTTTTATTATTTTTGCATTACCCCGAAAAGGTAACAAAAAATCGAACTTTAGGGTTCCCGCACAATAATATAAAGTATGTACATGTAGACTACAGACTCTCTCAACTAAAGCATTCATGTGCACTTTGGTTTGGAAATAGTCTGTTTTTCAGACAGAATGTGATTAAAGTTATTTTCCGCCTGATAAGATGCAACACAGTGTTTACGAAGGTCATGATATCCCAGATTTCAGAATCTCACTTATTTCTCTTCCATGATACTGTTCATTATTTATAATCATCTAAAGCGTACTATTTTTTAAAATTCATTCTAAGTCTTAAAACCATATTTTTCATTCAAATTTGGCATTTTTTTTCCAAAACAGATTAAGTCCACATACAGTGTAGTACAGTAGATTTTGTTTAACATATGAATGATCGGATGCATATTCTTGTGAAAGG
Organism: Strongylocentrotus droebachiensis; assembly: GCA_035222895.1. Classification (NCBI taxonomy): domain Eukaryota; kingdom Metazoa; phylum Echinodermata; class Echinoidea; order Camarodonta; family Strongylocentrotidae; genus Strongylocentrotus; species Strongylocentrotus droebachiensis. The sequence continues at coordinate 87,058 of JAVYIG010005270.1, forward strand.
AAGTTTGAAGCTCCTCAGTGTATCAACATATTACACATTTGTCAACCATTACCAGTTCATTATAAAGCCTTATTCATTATCAACTCACTTACCATTTGCATGCTTTTCCAGCCTATCATTGTTGGGAGATGATTTTTGTTTTCTTATGATGTGTGAACAACTTTTGCCATATTTTATAGTAGCTCGGAAATTCTTGTCTGTTGCAGGGAGTGTTAAAAAGCCAAAGTAAGGTGCAGCAGTTGTCTTTATAACTTGTTTCACATGTAAACGTGTTCTTAGCTTTGTATTTACATGTAGTTACATTTTCAATTTATGACTTTATTATCGTTTATTCCTTCATCTCTATTAAATGTATTTTTTATCTCATGGGTGTTCATATGTCTTTGAATAAAGTAAGCTAGTTTAGTCTGGAAGCTGACGTTGTTTTTGTTAACATTTTTAACATTAAAAACAATTCTCAAATTTCGAAGAAAAAATACTCAAAAGATTTTGCATGCCAATTTCATTCATGTTCTGTGCTGGACTATGTGTACTTGTAAATCCCTGATAAACGTTGGGAGGAGCGAGAGAGAGAGAGAGAGAGAGAGAGAGACAGAGAAATATATAAGTATAGAGAGAGAGAGAGAGAGAGATGGGTGAGAGGGGAGATGGGAGGAGAGAGAGAGAGAGATAGAGAGTGAGAGAGCGAGAGAAATGTGAAATTTAATATGTACACATGTATTGGATGTGTGTGTGTGTTGGTGCATGTCGTGGTGTGTGCATTTGTGCAGTTTGTATACCTATATCTATATAGTATGAATGAGAGATACAGACAAACAGTGGGGACTGCAATATCGACAAAGGAGGATCCCTCTGCTCATTGCACGGGACACCCCTCACCGCGGGTAATGGAAGAGGCCAAACCCTTACACCATTGATGTTCACTAGTCCGTAAACGGTCTGCATACACAATGTGGAGGCTGACTTTTTGTTCGTTTCGCCCTAAAACTTTTCATGACGCGACTTTAGATTCAACTCTGGGTTTACATTTTATTAGAAACGGGTCAATACATGATTGCTATCGTGTCTCATTTTTCTCTAAAATTGTGCGACGAATATTTTTCATATCAATAGAAGTTAAGATAAAGCGAAGCGGTCTCTTACTCGGAGTCGACAAGAAATCAGATTTTTGTCTACAGAGTTGATATTACGTTAGGATGTAGGCCAGGAAGATCGCATGCTGTGTACGAGACTGTGGATGGCTTTTTGATGTGAAGAAATGGAATCCAAAGCGGATGTATACTCTTTTGGAGCGATAGGAGGGAGAGCCTTACTGAACATGTACATCACCGGTTAGAGTTAACGCCCTTTTGAAGCCCCCTTTGAAGCGATAGAAGAGAGAGAGAGAGAGAGAGAGAGAGAGAAAGAGAGAGAGAGAGAGAGAGAGCCTTACTGCACGTCGCTGGATATGATAAACGCTCTTTTAAAGCGATAGGAGAGAAAGCCTTGCTGAACTTGTACGCCACCTGATAGGATAAACGCCCTTTTTAAAGCGATAGGAGATAAAGCCTTACTGAACTTGTACGCCACCGGTAAGGATTAACGCCTTTTTGAAGCGATAGGAGAGAGAGCCTTACTGAACTTGTACGCCACCGGTAAGGATTAACGCCTTTTTGAAGCGATAGGAGAGAGAGCCTTACTGAACTTGTACGCCACCTGTAAGGATTAACGCCTTTTTGAAGCGATAGGAGAGAGATCCTTACTGAACTTTTACGTCGCCTGATAGGATAAACGCCCTTTTTAAAGCGATAGGAGAGAGAGATCCTTACTGAACTTGTACGCCACCTGATAGGATAAACGCCCTTTTTGAAGCGATAGGAGAGAGAGAGCCTTACTGAACTTTTACGTCGCCGGATAGGATAAACGCTCCTTTAAAGGCGATAGGAGAGAAAGCCTTACTGAACTTGTACGCCACCTGATAGGATAAACGCCCTTTTTACAGCGATAGGAGAGAGAGAGCCTTACTGAACTTTTACGTCGCCGGATAGGATAAACGCTCTTTTAAAGCGATAGGAGAGAAAGCCTTACTGAATTTGTACGCCACCTGATAGGATAAACGCCCTTTTTAAAGCGATAGGAGAGAAAGCATTACTGAACTTGTACGCCACCGGTAAGGATTAACGCCTTTTTGAAGCGATAGGAGAGAGAGCCTTACTGAACTTGTACGCCACCGGTAAGGATTAACGCCTTTTTGAAGCGATAGGAGAGAGAGCCTTACTGAACTTTTACGTCGCCTGATAGGATAAACGCGCTTTTAAAGCGATAGGATAGAAAGCCTTACTGAACTTGTACGCCACCGGTAAGGATTAACGCCTTTTTGAAGCGATAGGAGAGAGAGCCTTACTGAACTTGTACGCCACCGGTAAGGATTAACGCCTTTTTGAAGCGATAGGAGAGAGAGCCTTACTGAACTTGTACGCCACCTGATAGGATAAACGCCCTTTTTAAAGCGATAGGAGAGAAAGCCTTACTGAACTTGTACGCCACCGGTAAGGATTAACGCCTTTTTGAAGCGATATGAGAGAGAGCCTTACTGAACTTGTACGCCACCGGTAAGGATTAACGCCTTTTTGAAGCGATAGGAGAGAGAGCCTTACTGAACTTGTAAGCCACCGGTAAGGATTAACGCCTTTTTGAAGCGATAGGAGAGAGAGCCTTACTGAACTTGTACGTCACCTGATAGGATAAACGCCGTTTTAAAGCGATAGGAGAGAGAGCCTTACTGAACTTGTACGTCACCTGATAGGATAAACGCCCTTTTGAAGCGATAGGAGAGAGAGCCTTACTGAACTTTTACGTCGCCGGATAGGATAAACGCTCTTTTCGAAACATCATGGAATGCAGGAAACCAATACGACGGATAATGAAGATGAGCACATTCAGATAAGCCATCCTTTCATGTCTTAAGTGCTTTAAAAATATGTGAAAGCATAATGTGAGTATTCAGTGCTTTCTCTCGATTTCGTACTACCAATCATCTCTTTAATCTGCAGTACCATGTATAGTACATCTTTCTATATCCTATGTTACCCTGGTTCATTCAAATTTAAATACTGAATTGTTATGGATTGGTTAATTTTCCAGTCAACTTTTTGGCCCGATATAAATACATAATTCCTTCCTATGGCGACAGACAATACACACACCGAGAAGGAAGACAGAATGAACATGGCGCTTTTTACAGCGGTGAAGGAAGGCGATCTTGTAAAGACAAGGTCTATTCTAGAAGACGAGACAGGTGATGCCAAGCTAGTCATGCTACACAGTGTGGATCCTGATGGAAATACATCCCTCCACATCGCTTCAGAAGAAGGGCATATTGACCTCGTGACCTATTTGATTGATTTGAGGGCGGATCTAGAAAAGCGAAATAGAAGCGGTGACTCCCCTCTTCACTACGCGTCTCGGAGTGGTCACCAGGATGTTGCTCAATATCTCATCGGTAAAGGAGCAGATATCAATATTGGTGATAGCAATGGCTATACACCTATCTATCTTGCCTCGGAGAAGGGTAATTTTGGTGTTGTTGAATGTTTAGTCAATTCTGGAGCAGATGTAAACAAAGCTTCATATAATGGTTCTACACCCATTTATACTTCAGCAAGTAAGGGTCACCTTGGTGTTGTGAAATATCTCATAACTAAAGGAGCCGAAATTGACAGAGATAGTGGTGGTGGCTATACACGTCTATATAGCCCCTTACAGGAGGGACATCTCGCCTTAGATACATTTCTGGTAGATGCAGGAGCAGATGTGAACCGATTGATATATGATGACTCGCCACTTCATGCTGCATCAGAAAATGGTTATCTGGACGTTGTTAAATGTCTCATCAGTGAAGGAGCCGAAATTGACAGAGATGGCGATGATGGCTATACACCTTTGCATCTCGCCTCACTGGAGGGTCACCTTACTGTTGTTGAATGTCTGGTAGATGCAGGAGCAGATGTAAACACAAAAGCAAAAAATGAATGGACCCCTATATATGCAGCATCTAATAAAGGTCATCTAGACATAGTGAAGTATCTGATTACAAGAGGAGCAGATATTGATAGGAGAGGTTATAACGGACAGACGCCCCTAGGTGTCGCATCAATGTATGGCCATCTTGCAGTTGTCAAGTATCTTACCAGTCAAAGAGCAGATAAAGACATGGGTGATAACAATGGATGTACATCTCTATATGCTGCTTCAGAGAAGGGTCATCACGATGTTGTACAATATCTAGTGAACGAAGGAGCAGAGGTGAACAAAGCAGCACGGAATGGACGGACACCTCTGTGGGAAGCAACTCATGAAGGTCATCTAGACATAGCGAAGTATCTGATTAACTCAGGAGCAGATAAAGACATTGGTGATAACGATGGCTATACACCTCTATATGATGCTTCACAGGAGGGTCATTACGATGTTGTACAATATCTAGTGAACGAAGGAGCAGAGGTGAACAAAGCAGCAAAGAAAGGTTCTACACCTCTGTATGTAGCATCTAGTGAAGGTCATCTGAATATAGTGAAGTATCTGATTGACAAAGGAGCAGATATTGAAAGGAAAGATTATAACGGATTTACGCCTCTTGGTGTGGCATCATTCTCTGGCCATCTTGCAGTTGTCAAGTATCTTATCAGTCAAAGAGCAGATAAAGACATGGGGGATAACAATGGATGTACATCTCTATATGCTGCTTCAGAGAAGGGTCATCACGATGTTGTACAATATCTAGTGAACGAAGGAGCAGAGGTGAACAAAGCAGCACGGAATGGACGGACACCTCTGTGGGAAGCAACTCATGAAGGTCATCTAGACATAGCGAAGTATCTGATTAACTCAGGAGCAGATAAAGACATTGGTGATAACGATGGCTATACACCTCTATATGATGCTTCACAGGAGGGTCATTACGATGTTGTACAATATCTAGTGAACGAAGGAGCAGAGGTGAACAAAGCAGCAAAGAAAGGTTCTACACCTCTGTATGTAGCATCTAGTGAAGGTCATCTGAATATAGTGAAGTATCTGATTGACAAAGGAGCAGATATTGAAAGGAAAGATTATAACGGATTTACGCCTCTTGGTGTGGCATCATTCTCTGGCCATCTTGCAGTTGTCAAGTATCTTATCAGTCAAAGAGCAGATAAAGACATGGGGGATAACGATGGCGATACACCTCTATATGATGCTTCACAGGAGGGTCATTACGATGTTGTACAATATCTAGTGAACGAAGGAGCAGAGGTGAACAAAGCAGCAAAGAAAGGTTCTACACCTCTGTATGTAGCATCTCGTCGGGGTCATCTAGACATAGTGAAGTATCTGATTGACAAAGGAGCAGATATTGATAGGAGAAGTTATAACGGCAATACGCCTCTAGGTGTCGCATCATTATCTGGCCATCTTGCAGTTGTCAAGTATCTTACCAGTCAAAGAGCAGATAAAGACATGGGTGATAAAGATGGAAACACACCTCTATATGCTGCTTCACAGAAGGGTCATTACGATGTTGTACAATATCTAGTGAACGAAGGAGCAGAGGTGAACAAAGCAGCAAATGATGGTGATCTATCCCTCCATGCTGCCTCTCGTCTGGGTCATCTAGACATAGTGAAGTATCTGATTGACAAAGGAGCAGATATTGATAGGAAAGGTTATAACGGTAAGACGCCTCTTAATTTCTCATCATTCCATGGCCATTTTGCAGTTGTCAAGTATCTTATCAGTCAAGGAGCAGATAAAGACGTGGGTGATAACAATGGCTTTACACCTCTATATGATGCTTCACAGGAGGGTCATTACGATGTTGTACAATATCTAGTGAACGAAGGAGCAGAGGTGAACAAAGCAGCAAATGATGGTGATCTATCCCTCCATGCTGCCTCTCGTTCGGGTCATCTAGACATAGTGAAGTATCTGATTGACAAAGGAGCAGATATTGATAGGAGAGGTTATAACGGTAAGACGCCTCTAGGTGTCGCATCATTCCATGGCCATTTTGCAGTTGTCAAGTATCTTATCAGTCAAGGAGCAGATAAAGACATGGGTGATAACAATGGCTTTACACCTCTATATGATGCTTTACAGGAGGGTCATTACGATGCTGTACAATATCTAGTGAACGAAGGAGCAGAGGTGAACAAAGCAGCAAATGATGGTGATCTATCCCTCCATGTTGCATCTCGTGAAGGTCATCTAGACATAGTGAAGTATCTGATTACAAGAGGAGCAGATATTGATAGTAGAGGTTATAACGGCCAGACGCCTCTTTATGTCGCATCATTCTCTGGCCATCTTGCAGTTGTCAAGTATCTTATCAGTCAAGGAGCAGATAAAGACATGGGTGATTACGATGGTTCTGCACCTCTATATGCTGCTTCACAGGCGGGTCATTACGATGCTGTACAATATCTAGTGAACGAAGGAGCAGAGGTGAACAAAGCAGCAAAGATTGGACGGACACCTCTGTGGGAAGCATCTCTTGATGGTCATCTAGACATAGTGAAGTATCTGATTAACAAAGGAGCAGATAAAGACATGGACGATAGCGATGGGCGTACACCTCTATTTGCGGCTGCACATGAGGATCATCACGATGTTGTACACTATCTAGTGAACGAAGGAGCAGAGGTGAACAAAGCAGCACGGAATGGACGGACACCTCTGTGGGAAGCATCTCTTGATGGTCATCTAGACATAGTGAAGTATCTGATTAACAAAGGAGCAGATAAAGACATGAGTGATAACGATGGCTATACACCTCTATATGGTGCTTCTCAGAAGGGTCATCACGATGTTGTACAATATCTAGTGAACGAAGGAGCAGAGGTGAACAAAGCAGCACGGAATGGACGAACACCTCTGTGGGAAGCATCTCAAAAAGAACATCTAGACATAGTGAAGTATCTGATTAACAAAGGAGCAGATAAAGACATGGACGACAGCGATGGGCGTACACCTCTATTTGCGGCTGCACATGAGGATCTACACGATGTTGTACACTATCTAGTGAACGAAGGAGCAGAGGTGAACAAAGCAGCACGGAAACGACGGACACCTCTGTGGGAAGCAACTCATAAAGGTCATCTAGACATAGTGAAGTATCTGATTAACAAAGGAGCAGATAAAGACATGGACGATAGCGATGGGCGTACACCTCTATTTGCGGCTGCACATGAGGATCATCACGATGTTGTACACTATCTAGTGAACGAAGGAGCAGAGGTGAACAAAGCAGCACGGAATGGACGGACACCTCTGTGGGAAGGAACTCATAAAGGTCATCTAGACATAGCGAAGTATCTGATTAACTCAGGAGCAGATAAAGACATTGGTGATAACGATGGCTATACACCTCTATATGATGCTTCACAGGAGGGTCATCACGAGGTTGTACAATATCTAGTGAACGAAGGAGCAGAGGTGAACAAAGCAGCAAATGATGGTGATCTATCCCTCCATGTTGCATCTCGTGAAGGTCATCTAGACATAGTGAAGTATCTGATTACAAGAGGAGCAGATATTGATAGTAGAGGTTATAACGGCCAGACGCCTCTTAATGTCGCATCATTCTCTGGCCATCTGGCAGTTGTCAAGTATCTTATCAGTCAAGGAGCAGATAAAGACATGGGTGATTACGATGGTTCTGCACCTCTATATGCTGCTTCTCAGGCGGGTCATTACGATGCTGTACAATATCTAGTGAACGAAGGAGCAGAGGTGAACAAAGCAGCAAATGATGGTGATCTATCCCTTCATGTTGCATCTCGTGAAGGTCATCTAGACATAGTGAAGTATCTGATTACAAGAGGAGCAGATATTGATAGTAGAGGTTATAACGGCCAGACGCCTCTTTATGTCGCATCATTCTCTGGCCATCTTGCAGTTGTCAAGTATCTTATCAGTCAAGGAGCAGATAAAGACATGGGTGATTACGATGGTTATGCACCTCTATATGCTGCTTCACAGGCGGGTCATTACGATGCTGTACAATATCTAGTGAACGAAGGAGCAGAGGTGAACAAAGCAGCAAATGATGGTGATCTATCCCTCCATGTTGCATCTCGTGAAGGTCATCTAGACATAGTGAAGTATCTGATTACAAGAGGAGCAGATATTGATAGTAGAGGTTATAACGGTAAAACGCCTCTTGGTATCGCATCATTCCATGGCCATCCTGCAGTTGTCAAGTATCTTATCACTCAACAAGCAGATAAAGACATGGGTGATAACGATGGTTATACACCTCTATATGCTGCTTCACAGGAGGGTCATTACGATGTTGTACAATATCTAGTGAACGAAGGAGCAGAGGTGAATAAAGCAGCAAAGATTGGGTCTACGCCTCTGTATGCAGCATCTCGTGAAGGTCATCTAGACATAATGAAGTATCTGATTACAAGAGGAGCAGATATTGATAGTAGAGGTTATAACGGCCAGACGCCTCTTCATGTCGCATCATTCTCTGGCCATCTTGCAGTTGTCAAGTATCTTATCAGTCAACGAGCAGATAAAGACATGGGTGATAACGATGGCTTTACACCTCTATATGATGCTTCACAGGAGGGTCATTACGATGTTGTACAATATCTAGTGAACGAAGGAGCAGAGTTGAACAAAGCAGCAAAGAATTGTTCTACACCTCTGTATGCAGCATCTCGTAAAGGTCATCTAGACATAGTGAAGTATCTGAATAACAAAGGAGCAGATATTGATAGTAGAGTTATTAACGGTCAGACGCCTCTTCATATCGCATCATTTTCTGGCCATCTTGCAGTTGTCAAGTATCTTATCACCCAACAAGCAAATAAAGACATGGGTAATACAAATGGCTATACACCTCTTTATGCTGCTTCACAGGAGGGTCATCACGATGTTGTACAATATCTAGTGAACGAAGGAGCAGAGGTGAACAAAGCAGCAAAGAATGGTTCTACACCTCTGTATGTAGCATCTCGTAAAGGTTATCTAGACATAGTGAAGTATCTGATTAACAAAGGAGCAGATATTGATAGTAGAGGTTATAACGGTAAAACGCCTCTTGGTATCGCATCATTCCATGGCCATCCTGCAGTTGTCAAGTATCTTATCACTCAACAAGCAGATAAAGACATGGGTGATAACGATGGTTATACACCTCTATATGCTGCTTCACAGGAGGGTCATTACGATGTTGTACAATATCTAGTGAACGAAGGAGCAGAGGTGAATAAAGCAGCAAAGATTGGGTCTACGCCTCTGTATGCAGCATCTCGTAAAGGTCATCTAGACATAGTGAAGTATCTGATTAACAGAGGAGCAGATATTGATAGTAGAGGTAAAAACGGTCAGACGCCTCTTCTTGTCGCATCATTCTCTGGCCATCTTGCAGTTGTCAAGTTTCTTATCAGTCAAGGAGCAGATAAAGACATGGGTGATACAAATGGCTGTACACATCTATATTATGCTTCACAGGAGGGTCATCACGAGGTTGTACAATATCTAGTGAACGAAGGAGCAGAGGTGAACAAAGCAGCAAAGAATGGTTCTACACCTCTGTATGCAGCATCTAGTGAAGGTCATCTAGACATAGTGAAGTATCTGATTAACAAAGGAGCAGATATTGATAGTAGAGGTAATAACGGTCAGACGCCTCTTCATGTCGCATCATTCTCTGGCCATCTTGCAGTTGTCAAGTATCTCATCAGTCAAGGAGCAGATAAAGACATGGGTAATAACGATGGTTATACACCTCTATATGATGCTTCACAGGAGGGTCATCACGATGTTGTACAATATCTAGTGAACGAAGGAGTAGAGGTGAACAAAGCAGCAAATGATGGTGATCTATCCCTCCATGCTGCCGCTCGTATGGGTCATCTTGACGTTATAAAATATCTCATTACGAAAGGAGCAAATATCGAGGCACATAATAATGACGGTTGGACAGTTTTTCATTTTTTGGCAGATAATGGTCATTTCGAATGTTTGAAACATTTCTTGAGAAATATCTCCAGCGGTTCATCGGGATATAGTCTCATCGCTCTTAAAGTTGGACTTCAGGTGGGTTACTCAATTCAACCGGCTCTTGCTGGTCGTAATTTATTTAGCCACCCATTTTTGTGTGGTGTTTTTAAGTGTGAGCTGTTTCAGATTGAAAATTATAGACGGGTCCTTCGGGATGAGTTACCCAATTTCAGGCGTTGAGATATACGAGTAAAGATTTAAAGTATACTAATGAAAGAATGTAGCTGAGAAAAGTTAATTATTCCTTAATAACGAACCTCTCACACACAACTTGTCAATCTGTTTTATTGTCCCAACGGTTTTAGTTTGTTTTCTTTAAATAATAGGCCTGTTGATGAGACATTACTGCAGTCACTTACAACTACCCGCGTCACGTAATTGGGAGATAATTGTCCCAGGTGTCGTCATCCCTGGTATTATTGATCTTTAGTTATGACCGAGTTATAAATTAGGGTGTCTAAAATTGGGAAGAGTGAAAATCAGAATAATAATACAAATCGTATTGGAAGAAATAATATTGGTGTTATAAATTCACTATTTATTTGAGATTATGTAGAAGATTCTCGAATTGAACAAGAGAAGCTAAGCGAATCTAAACTTTTCACAATCTTTCATTAATTTGCTTTGAATCTTCAATTGAGAAAGCCTGAAATTTTGAAAATCATAATGAGAGGGACACGTTTTGATTTCCCCCTATAGAAAACACACACAAGTGTTTAAAAAAAGAAGAACAATGCGAAAGGAAATGACCAGCGAGAAAAAAAAGGGAGGACATTGTACAAGGTTCACGGTTATGCGTATTAAACAAAACATTTGGAATTCGGAATTGCTAATGGATCTTACAAGTGGTCTATCCCTTTGTTTTTTTGCACAGAGCTTCTTAAATTGCATTGTAACGAAATAATTGTTCTAGCAGTGCTGAAGGTATGCGTTAAAAGAAATATAATCGCTGTCGAATAAATATATTACAAAAAGGAAAAGATGCTATTCTATCAACACAATGATCACCCAAGTCATAAACATTCCATATTCTCCCTGATTGTCTCTTATGTAGGGCAAACTATATTAATCGATGAATTTAGAGTAGGACTACATATGTATCTTATTGTAGACCTACTTAACAAATGTAAGCAGCGTACCAGTATTATTTATCTTACAGACCTCAGAAGGTGTCACGCCACTTATGGTTGACGCCAGGGGAGGACATCTGGACTGTGTACGTCTGCTGCTCGAAAACAATGCAGATATTGAGAAAGAAGATGCAGAGGGATGGACAGCCCTCCATTATGCTGCAGCAAGGTGAACCGTTTCAACAACATGTTCATAATTTAATAATAGTTCTAATCTTCTCCTTGACTGTATCACAAAATACTACTAGGGTTGAAATGTAATGTTGTTGCATTCGATAAAAACATTCATCCTTTTTATTCATGTAAAACATTTTTTCTTAGTTTTCTTGAAATGGTGCTTAATATGTTATTTCTTTGGATCCCATTTTAACGAAGGTTTATTAGCGCTTTCAAAGGACACGCAGAACAGAAAATGTATGAGATACAACCTAAATTTCAGCTACAATTAAATCACCTTTTATTGATACTTAGTTATGTAGTATGATTCCGAAAAAATATGATGCAAAAATAGGTAAATTTGAAAGCAAATATAATTTCTTCCATAATTTGAGAATCATGCTATGGTTAATTATAAACAGAACATTTACAAGGCTAATAAATACTTTGTACCTAAAGAAGCGATCTAAGATTCCAAATGTTAGTAATACAGTTAAAAATGAAAATAGTTCTCCGGTGGTTAACGAAAAAACACAAATGAAGAAGAAAAACAAACGTAAGAGCTACAAAATATACAAATTGTAGGCGTTAACCCTTTGTCAAGGAATTACAAATATATTCAGATTTATTTCAAAAAGTAAAAATGAGGCGTAACCGTTGCTAAGTGAGCACAGCTCACAAAATAAAGAGGATAAGTTTGTTAGAAAGAAAAACATGACGAAACAGAGAAAAATAGAAATAAAAGAAGAATGAGGTAGAGATGCGCGAGAATACCAAAACAAAGGAAAGGACTAGAAATGCGCGGAAAATGGAAGGGGAACGAAAGAAAGGCAGCGCGAGAGAAGAGAAAAGAAAGGAAGAGAGAGAAAGAGAGAGAGAAAGAGGGGGGGGGGTGAAAAAAGAGAAAATGAGAAAAGATCACTATAAAAAAGCAGATATACATGTATATATATATATATATAATAAATAAACCTTATGTTTTTTTGTTAAATAAAGTGGGAATGAATCAATAATGAAGGATTTACTGGACCGGAGAGCAATTATGAGCACGAGACTTTCCAGAAGAGGTCAATCACCAATAAGTATTGCACTGAGATGTGGCAATGTTGACACTGCACGGATTCTTCTTGATAAGGTACATGTAGCTGTAACTCATTCAGCTTGTGTTGTTTATACTAATGACTTATGTCATATAGCCGATGCATTACCACCAGTAACACCGTCACCTATACTATACCCCAATTACCTTTACACTTCATCAACAATAGATTTGATTACTATACAGTTCTGCTATTAGACCTGCTGATAGTAATCCTAAATAAGTATCTTCTCTTTTTTTGATGGTTATAACGAGCCAATAGTAAATGTATATCACATTATTATATAATGATAATGATAGTAATGAATGTTCGACAATATTTTATCTATCTAGTGTCATTATTTGTATATCTTCGACTTTATATTATGGATGGCGTTTAATATGAAGTTTATATATGTGTTCATATGATTATACAGACAAAAATTTCAAAATTCATAAAAGGCACATCACCATTGCATGACAATATCTTAATTCCATCAGTTATTTTTTTTTTTCTTCACAGGATGCATCATCTTTACATCACAGCGACAGTGCTGGTCTAACACCCATTCACCTTGCTACTATAAGCGGGCTAACATCAATCATTGAGAAGTTGATATCAGTAGGTGCTGGTTTAAATCCTCAGTCACACGATGGCCAGACGCCCTTACATGTTGCCATCAGACTATGCCACTGTAAGAAAAGACAGGTTGAAGTGACGACAGCTTTGAAGCAGGTTACGTTTTTCTTGATTTAGTTTCTCTTTAAGTGAGAACTGTTAGTGTATCTAAATGAATCTCTGAATATGGGAAGGACAAGGTCCTTAATAGTGAACGTTATAAATATTTGTTGATATGTAATTTGTAAAATAAATACTCTCTCCGTTTGTTTTATTTGATACATATTTTGTAACGATCTTTTCACCAACTGATGCAAGGAAACTTTTGTGAATGTGTGTGATGTGCGCGTGAGTAAATGTGTGGGAGGGGCCATAGAACGAAGGTTGGGGAGGAGGGAGGGGGGGGGGGGTGGATGGAGGGGGAGGCTTAGTTGCGTTTAGTCTGTATATGTTGATTCATTATTATTAGTAGTAATAGTAGCAGTAGTAGTATTAGGCCTATAAATATCATTATTATTACCATTATCACTACCATTATTATCATCATTATGATTTCATATTAAAAGCCGATAGTGCCATGTTAATAGATTGCTGCAAATATAAGGATCTTATCCCCTGTTACCGGTAGGAGTGTAGAAAAAAACATTTAATCGAGACATTCTATTTTTGTATTTTTGTTTTATTCAAAATAATCTAGTTCTTTTACCGTTTTCATTAACGAAATAGATACAACAAGAGAGTGAGGATGACTTATCATCTGCGGAGGCTCTGATACAATTCCTTATAAATCAAGGATCCAAGATCGACATCAAAGATAACAAAGGTTTTACTCCAGTACAGTATGCCAGAGAGGAGCGCATTAGGCAAATGGTATTCCGGAGGTAAGACAATTATAACAATTAGTTTACCAGGCTCTGTAAAATATGATTCAAGATTTAATTATTCAAAAATGAATCAATAAACTTGCGGGAATTATCTGCGTAATTAATGTTCACATTTTGTATAACATTCTTGTATGATTCAAATTCAGGTTCTCTGAAAGATTCGATTTTAATTTTCATATGATTTGTCGGCTACATATTTTTTTTTGCTGAAAACAGCAGTCGTTAAAGAATTATAATTGTGCATCATCACATAAATCAAAACAATGTTGATGCATGACTGTAATATAAAACAATATGTACTACGGCGTAAAACATGGATGTATCATAGGTTAAACATCACATTTCTAAATATACTCACACAATATATTTTTGGTTCTCTGGCAGCTTATCCGAAGATGATGTTCATATATTCCGGGGTACGTATTTCATCTAATTTTGAATTGTTTTACTACTCACTAAGATTGTTTTCAAGGGTCAATAAAGGAAAATGCTACCCTACCCGTTTTATGCACATCGCCAAAGTTAAAACAAAAACAATAGTTTATGCGCTCTTTGTTTCTACAAAACCAAAATACATATGTAATATCCTCTTTTGGATATGATAGTGCGGCGTATCATCCGTACAGCGTTGACAAAACGATGTCCCTTTTTAGGCTATCCATTAGAGTAATAAGGAATGACTAATCATTGAGCTATCAATACCTCATACCATTCATCTCTTTTTTTCTTCTTGTTTCTTCCCCCCCCCCTTTTTTATTTTATAGATCTGCCGATTGCAAGATCTACTGTAAGTCATCGCAGTATTGGCTGTGAAGGAGGGATTCTACATTTGGATAGTTGTGACGTCACAATGTCGATTCCACCAAGGACAGTGCAAGCTGGTACTTGCCACGATGTATCAATAGCTCTAGTCACTGATGATCCCCCACCTATCCGAGAGAGGGAGTTTCTTACAGGCCACGGCATTGGCATCACAATCCCTAGACAGTGGTCCTATTCTGAGAGCCAGCCTATAACGTTACGTCTCCCTCATGCCGCAACATTGCTGAATTCAAACGATGTTCATGCTGGGATCATCTGGAAACAAACTGAATCAACTTCAGGTTAGTTGTCAATAGGAGGATGCAAGGGAGTTGTTATTAATACAAAATACCACTTTTCAAGATTCGCCACGTGAGATTCAAGTGGCCTCCACAATTGGCGCAGTGAAACAGTTAATGGATAATAATATGTTCTTAACAACTTTTACAGATTATTTCGCATACATTGCTCACTCAGCTAGTTATATATTTCATCGAAACTCCATTTTATATCATAATTTCCTCAATTGTATTAATAGCCTACTTATTAGCGTGAATGTTGTAAACTAGAAAATTTTGCAACATATTGAAGAATGTTCAAAGCCATTACATCAATAAGGGTCTTACAAAAGAAAGCAAACCCTTACCTATTTTAAAATAGATTAATATCTGATTTGTTTCAATATGGAATTACTTACAGTTAACCGTGATGAATCATTTGATGATAGTGAAACGCAATGTATCATTAAAGAAAGGGAAATCAACCTCATCATAGATGCCGGTTCTGTGATTAAGGACAAGGTACAGCTATGGATACCGATAAAGCGTTATCATGCTCTTGGTAAACGAATGGCATGCACCCCTTTCCTTCCCGTTGACATGGCACATGGGGAAGACATCACACTCCGGATATACATACATGAAGACATACCTTACATTGTTCAGGTAATATGAGGAAATATATATATATATATATATATACATATATATCGAGGATCTTTATTTAAACTGTTTTATTTACTATTTCTTTAACCGTGATAAACGAAATATCCGACAAAAGTGAGTACACCCTCTTGATTAAAACAAAAATGTTCCAATGAAACCGCTTAGTGAGCTACATTGTCAGCACGCTTATCATGGAAGAAATGTGTTGTACCTTAAGGCCCGAATTCACAAAGCAAGGTTTGAGCTCAGACCAAGGTTTGAGCTCAAACCTCCTTTTGTTCCGCCAAACCTTCTTTTGTTATTTACAAACCTGGTTTGTAAATAACAAAAGGAGGTTTGGCGAAACAAAAGGAGGTTTGAGCTCAAACCTTGGTCTGAGCTCAAACCTTGCTTTGTGAATTCGGGCCAATATGTGTCACAGAATGCATAGTCTTTCATCGTCTTTAAGTCTTGTTTTTCATTCATTTTTGTAAATGGTTACTTAAAAATGTTTAATTTTTGTTACGGGTTTACTCTCATTTCTTGGATGATGTATATTAAGGCCTGTTATTGTTATTGATAAGGCAACATCAATTTATACACCTCTGAAGATGGCGCATGGCTTAGCTGGAAATTGTTACATATATTTTATAATAAGTTTAAAAAACAGTATTTCATAATTGTCAGATTGTTTACTTTTATAGTACAATTGTCTCTCTTGCAAAGTTGCACCCAGTAACTTAGTATCGGTCTAAAAATAGAAATGTTAAACAACGGTCTCTCTGTATTTGACCTCCAATTTCAAGACTATCCTTTCGTACAAATAACCTTTAAAATCACCTATTTCATGGTGTTTCAAAGACATATATCGTATCGTTTTGAAATTCCTTATAATTTTTTGTCCAGACAAGAAGGAAATTCCTTTGAGTACAGTATGATACATTAAGAAAGTCACATTATAAAGCAAAACTCATTCTATTAACATGTGAATAGTGTTCCAGATTTAGACAATATTTTGGTGGAGACCCTGAAGATATTTTTTTAATCTAGATAGTTAATACAAAAAAACACAGTTTCATTAACTTAAACGTGTGAAATATTTCGAAGTAAATATTTTAGAACTGTTTAACAGATTTCCATCAAATGCAACATACTTTAATCTAATTCAACAATCGTAGTAGGTTCACAATTACATTATAACTTGATGTATTTCAATCATTACATTTATAAAATGTGCTGTTACTGTTTTTGTGTATTTTTTTTTAAAACAGAAAATTCAGGAAGAAGAGGACAATTTTCTATACCGTCAAGTACATCCTGGAAGATGTTTTGCACTTGAACCTGAGTCAAGTGATCTAGAGCTCGAATGCAATCGGAGAAAAAAGGTAAAAACTATTCTACAAGGATTTTTAGGTTAGTATTTCAACATTCGAAATTTCATTTAAAGATGTGCTTGGTACAAGGCATTAGATGCAAAGAAATGTCATCAGTGCTACTATTAACGGCCTGCTCATGCCGAGTTAACTCTCAGTAAACTTCAATCAGGCTATGCCTCTATTTTAGGCTATGTTCGTGAGTGTATACTATATATATGCACGTGCGTATCACAAACAAAAGTTGGTTTTTAAATCAGGATGTTTGTTTCGCGCTGCATTCGCTACTGGCTTAAAGCAAAAGTATAGGGTAAGTGTCAGGGTGGCATTTGGGATTTGGTTAGGTTTAGGGCAAATATTAGGGTTATATTTTGTTTTACTTTTAGCCCACAGGGCTAAATTCCATAAGTGTTGGAAATTATTGCGTAGTAATCACGGCGTCTTTAGCATTGCCCCAATCCTGTTGGGAGTAAACAACACTAAATAATGTAAATATAATATTTTATCAGATCGTATCTGCGACAGAATTATTCAACCGGCAGAAGACACTAGTTTCGATGCCAATCACGACGGAAACCAATGCCAGCATGCAGATGATTAACATTTCGATTTCAGCAACAAATACCAAACACTCAGATACCAGCATGGAGTTCATGGCTATACGGACTGGTTTGTCAATCTTCTTCTTCTCCTCATCATTCTTCTCCTTCTCTCTCTCTTCCTTCTTCTTCTTTGTCATCTTTTTCATCTAATATTTCTTCCACTTCATCTTCTTTTAATTCCTTTCCTCTTTTCTCCTATTTTTCCTCTTTTTCAAAACATGCTATAAACAACAGTATTTATCGTTTAAACGCGTTTCAATTCTATCATTTTCATGGAATCCAGGATCACTGCATGTATTTCATGATGTTTATACTCTAAGATGTGTGAATTTGTGAATTTGACGAAAACTCATCCATGTGTTATTTTATAGTAGTAAAACAAAACATATATTGCACGGTACCTTTAAGAACAAGGAATGAAATAGATTCGTAAATATCATGTAATTTCTTATTTTTTTAACGCAAGTGCCATGTCTTATTATCATCAATCGAAACTACTCTTGTTCCAATGAGAAAAGTGGGTTCAATAGAAAATGTTGTCATTTTTCTCCAAGGATTCTCCACCGACATACACTCAAGCCTAGATGAAATTGTCCCTGGATCAATTACTGACCTCAGGTAAAAATACTCTAAGAAAACATATTGTTTTACATTAACAACACTTTGTGCCAACTATTTTTGCTCATTACTATTACTACTATGCTTTTTTCCTTTTGTGGCATGCTCTTAATCATTATTATTGTCTACTATTATTATAATTTTAATGTCGATTGTGTCAGCTGAAAAATATGAACACCATTACACGAGATAAGTTAATAATGTTTTACTGTATTATTGACAGAACTAATAGAGGAAAATGCAAAAGACCGGGATGCTAGGTAATGAAATTAGCTAACCGTACCAATCAATTGTGTGCCTGCCCTGATGATTATTCATTAACAACGAACGATGAAAGATGACAGTCATGACAAGTTCTCTTGTACTGGCTTTGATACTAGTCTTTATTCAAACTCTGACTGTAGACCGTAGTCTTCGTAGATATACTGTAGTACCATCATGCCGTAAGAACTGCATATAAACAAGATAAACAAACAATATCACAATATAACTATCGTGCACATATCATGTGTCATAAGACTTCAATTATCCTGGCAAATATTGGAGCAAACACTAGTCTATCGTATAACGATAACTGAAGATGAAATCCCATTTAAAGCAGTATAAATCTAGTGCACACTAGTGCGTTCAATGTGTGAGCAGTATAAAATGTATACCATTACACTGTGATTTCCAGTGTATTTGAGTGCTTATTTGAGTCTAAAGTGTACTAAATGACACTGTACTTAAAACAGTTCAACGATTAGCAGAGGTTATCTGCACAGAACATTCATTGTAACATTAATGTACATTTACTATATGGTATTGATACTGTGCATTGACTGCGTTTCGTACAAAATGTCACTTTAAATTGTCTAAAGAACCTTAATTATATGCTTACCACTGTGCCTACTGACATCATAGGCAGACCAATTCTCATTGAAACATGGTAAACGTGATTAACCTTAAGTCAAACATAATTTATACACCTTCTTTCTTCCCATATATTGTGTGCTTCGAGTCGAAGCCAGGTAAATAACTTTCATTCTCTAGACTTCGTCTCCAAGGCGACACACTTGGCCCTCGCATCGATAGAGCATAACTTAGAAAATTAGAAGTATGAAAAGCCAGCTTGGGAGCAATAACAACTATGAAATCCCGTTACAAATTGAATGATAGCCTTTTCACTCTTCTCCCTTTATTTCCATTTATAGCAACGCTAAAGAAATTCGGAGTGAAGATTTCATCACAAAAGAGATGAACACTGATCAGTACTACCATCTTGGTCTAGCATTGGGTTTGTCCTACCAGACACTTGACACCATCCAGTTCAGAAGCAGACAGCACGAGGAGTCTGGGGTTTATACCCCAAATCAAAAGGCTACTATCTTCATGATCCGCAATTGGAAATGCTTGCAGCATTCTGTCTCCATAGCCGACGATCATCTAAGAGAAGTATGGAAGTCCGTGAGCGATTCGGGACATTCATTCCCTGTTTTGGAACAAGGACGAAGAGCAGGTAAGAACGCACTACATATTGAAACACAATCAAACTAATATTAGAATAATCCGGGGGATATAAAAAACCTTAAAATTTAAGGGATTATACAATCAAGTTTATTACTCGAATTCAATTGATCAGTAAGGCTGAAGAACATCTTTACAGGTTGTCCTTTTTTCCTACCTTCTCTATAAAGAAAAGGAACTTGAACAAAATGTTAAAGACGTCTTTGAAGGAGATTTCCCTCGTGAAGAATCAAGGACCGCAACGACAGTAGGCCTACATGCTTATGAGGTGGAGGTGAGTGTTTCCACGCGGTAGGCGTTTGTCGTTAATATTTCCAGAGACTTAGCATGTACTTCCAAACCAGGGTCCCGTTGCTTACCACTGGTGTTACGTTTATGGCACTGTTACTCTACAGCCAATCAAATCAATGTTTCCAAGGAATTTACAATTAGTGGCAAAATTACCATCAATGGTAGGCTTTATCAAAAGATCTTTACCACTTATTCGTGGGCTAGACGTTAGTCTAGTCGTTATCAATGTGTATATTGTACATACATAGGCCTACTAAGCAGACAACCACATTTGCATCTCTTCCAGCATAGGAGCCTTGATGATTCGTGGGCGTTGTGATCTACTATTAATTTATCTTGCACTCATGTAGATGTGGATCTACTGTAGACACTGAATGTGAATTCGAGACAATGCATTTGATGATAGACCTATAATTGTTAGGAACATGTATAATCTATAAATGCGTTTGACACTTATTTGTCCCAAAAACATAGAAGGTGACTTATGTATAGCTTAATTAGGAGAAACAGCATAGGGAGCGTAATAACATGTACTATAGATCCTCATTTTAGCCCTTTGATGAAACATGAAAGGCTCCACCACCGGGCTACGACCCCGAGTGAGTGAATTGAGTGTCCACAAGTATTGTAAAGAAATAACTCTGATATCAAATGTCAGTCCAAGAAAAAATAATAATGAATATTCAATATTATGTCACAGACATTCAAAAGAACTCCTCTTGAATTTACCACTCAAGATACAAATATTTGATGAACTGTTGAGTCAACTGAAGAGAAACATATATTCAATAATGTATTTCTGATGATCACGGAAAAAGAAATGAAAAACAATACAAAAGACACATATTATCGTTTGATTATTGTGCTGCACAATTACATTGTTGTGACCCCTGCTAATGATTCGGAAAACATATCTCAAATTGCCAACACCTTGCCTATTCGGCAACTATTTTCCATCTCCAAAGATTGCAGGAGCAAGGGGGCACTGGGCGGAGAGCCTTCATCATAAGCGACCTAAGACCCCTAGTGTCAGAAGCGACTCCTTAAGCAGGTATACAATTACTCTAAAATGCGTTTCAAAGGGTATTATTAGTTTGTAGGTTCTTTCAGGACGGTATAGAAGATCTTTAATGGCGTTATAGCCTTTTGCCCAAGGACAGCGTTTTTACCAAGAAAAGTGCAGATTAAATCGCTTTGAGGGAAAATGATTACAGGTCCAGGATGGATGTGGTGTTTATTCTAGTTAACGAAAAAAGTGTCTCCCTATGACACGAGATTAAAAAACGAACACGTTCAGACAAAAAAAAAACATAAGTAAAGATAATTGCAGGACCTCAGGAAAAAAGCAATGAGGCTGATGAGGCTTCCACGGGTAAACAACAGTTTTATTATCATGATTACCATAATTATCGTTATCATTATTATTATCAATATTATCATTATTGTTATGGTTACATGATCATTATTATTATTATTATTATTATTGGTAGTAATAGTAGTTGTATTATGGTTATATTGTTATAATTATTATCATCGGACAGTTTCAGCACAATGCTAGAGGAGGAGGAGGAAGGTCGCGGCTTTCCAAAACGATGTAAGTTGCCCTGTCTTGTACTAACTTTCTTCTCCTAATTGTTGAATAACAAAGAATGAAAAGGTTGAAATACTCTATTTGTTTATTAATACTTGAGTAAATTTAATCAATTTGGAAGTATTTATCAATAGCATGAGGTGGGCCCGCTTCACGTATCCTGCTATTACATGCCATTTCAGCATTCAAAGGTAGTTTGTGAGTTAATTACAAGGTTCTTGGGAGGAGACAAAAGATCATTTTAGTATTTTGTGTCGAGTTTGAATATATTTGTTGAGTCTCAGACAGATATTTATAATAACGTTCATTTCTTTAATGTTCATTTCAGATGGCAAATACATTCCTCGTTCAATTTGTGCACGTAGACGGACCTTCTCAACTTCTAAACACAAACCTGACAGAGTTCATAGGTATATTTTCTGCCTTTCACGTGTTTACAATGGGCTAACCCTGAGTACTTGTAATAAGAATTGCGAAAACTGACTTCAATTTATTTATTTCTCAAAACTCATACAAACAGTAAAATATGTAAACAAAGCAGGACAACAAAAATAAATTAGAAATAAAAACATTCAGTACAGAACGATACATAACACGATAATTGAGTATATGTGGAGCGATTAGCAAAGGCCGAAGGCCTATCAAGGGTAAATCCCCAGCCAGGTTGAGATAAGACTTGTGTATAACAATCACTTTATTTATGTTGACAACTTCTACACCTTTTTTGATATCATTTTCAAAAGCAACATGACGATCAAATGAATCTCGTGTTAATAATAGAATCTTAGATTGCTATAAGATGATACGTTTCTTTTGTTTGTACCTGGATATTACTTAACATTTTCCTTAAATTTTTGTCTTTCATTTTTAGAGTTTTGAGTATTGACGAGCATCATGAACATGAAGGTAGGCATCCCCTTTATATCTGTAATATTTTTACCGAATGGATCATATTACAGAGGGCAGCAATTAGATAATGTTCGCTTTCATACAATATCAATGAATCGAAATGAAAAAACACCTTATTAATTAAAAATGAGTTGCAGGTTTATAATGTATAAACATTACGTTTTATGTATTTTTGTTTATTCTTATTGTAAAATCACTTTTTTTAAAGTCCGACTACCCCAAACGTTGATAATTCTGTTCAAAAGTAGGATTTTATTTCTGGAAAAAGGCACTACACAAATCCAGTTATTATGACGAGTAGTGTACCCAAAATCATTTACAGAAAAAGAGCGTTCCAAGCGAGCCATTTTTGCATGGATGGAAGCTGGGAAAAGAGCAAAGCCGGCAGATTTCAGACCGTATGAGTACACTTCACAACCTACAGATGACGAGGGACAGATAATAGAGTCTGTTCACCATATCTCTTCACCGAGCGCCCTCCACGATTAAATCCCAGTTCAAAACCTTGAAAGCAGGGATGATTTGATTGAGGATACTGACGTGATCCGGCTTGAGAAGTATCGTATCGAAGTGAGAATTCCACCTAATGAAGCTTACAGAGCAAAGGATGTCACCGTCGAACCAATCTTTGACATTCCACCTGAGTTGGTGCTGAAGGAAACAGAAGCCATTATTTCCTTCGGCTTGAGAATGTCGCCCTCCGATGCAACCTTTGACATTCCGGTGAAAGTAACGATGCCCCATTGTGGTATATTCACCAGGCCAGAGGCTGCAAAAGTCGTCACTTATTATCGCAAGAGTGGTAAAGTCTGGTCTTTCGCAAAGTCTCTCTCTCTCTCCCTCTGTCCCATTCACTCTGCCATTCATTAAGTAAAGTAATATATATTCGCAAGGAAGTTAATTGCACAAATCATCATCAATAGTGATCTGTCAGTTTATGACAGGTTCAGTGACCCATTCAAAATTCTATATCAAGTGTCTCTCCAAGTTTCTCTCCAAGTTCCTCGGTTTGCACAAATACAAACGTATACCTATGGCTGTTTTTTAATCCCCCAAACGCCTTTTAAACCGTAAGACATGAAGTTGTATTGGTTGGGATGGGGCAAAGAATTATGATTACTGTTAGAGAAGACAGGACATGGTTCCTTTATTTTGTAATAAAATGTAAGAACTGCGATACTTTTTGATGAATTTGACATACAAGTAATTTTGTAAAATGATATTAAAGGGTTTGGGTAAACGTATGTTTACAAGATTCTTTTGTTGATATTTTGCATGATAGCTTCTGAAAGTTTTACAGCGATTCCTTCTACCAACGGCAACCCACAATGTGTTGTGAGACATCACGACCTAGATGTCTACATGGACCACTTCTCCGAAATATGGATTGTAGCTATCATCACATGGGCATTCATCGGAAAATGTGTTATTTGTACACCATATATTCCAGTGTCAACGCCGAAGAATGATGAACATGTGTTGTTTGTCCGTGTAAGAGATGAAAACATCGGAAAGGGAGAGGTTGGTTTTCTTTCTTTTTTTATTTTCTTCTTATCATTTTGCTTTTCATCGTCATCTCCTTCGATACAACTTTATATTACAAGAAATATCAAGTTTAACTGTTAAGGGATTACACGATAAGGTGCCGTGTTATTGTGGTCCACTCACGTTACTCTCAATCGAAGTGTATGAGGTTCGAATCCTAGCCAGGTGCTGACGTTTTTTGGCAAGACATCAATCCACATTTTCCACTCTCCACCACGTGTAAACGGGTACCTCGAAATGCTGAGGTAATAATAATTGGAGGGCCCGCAGGAAGAGAAGCCTTCATACTGATGTGCTTACCCTGGGTATATAAGACCCAATTATTATAAACTTGTAAAAACACAAAATACATTGCATCTTCTAATAATTCAGTTTTATCCTGGGCTATTTCGTGTCCTTGTTGGGTACGTTTGATCAATAAATGGATGTTTAAAAATCAATAATAATGATAATCTTCATGATTATTGTTATTATTATTATGATCGTTATAAGTATTATGATTAATTTCAATATTATTATCATTATTATTTATAGAAAAATTATTATTATGGTAGATATAAATATCTCTCGTGTAGTAGATCCTCTTCTGGTCTTTTGAATCCTAAATTTCTGTAGTTCTAAATGTATATGTTCATGGGTCAGTTACCTTCCTCCCCCCCCTTTTTTTTTCCTTCATACTCTCTCCCTCTATATAACTTATAGTTTACACTTCGTTTAGTGGAAACGCATTTGAACTTGAACTATTCATTTTTCCCTCAACTTTTAAGGTGCCGCGTGGATACATTGCTCCGATCCCGGGAGAGCAATTCTTAGTTAGGTGGCGTTCTGGAGGATTGAAGATTACTTGCCTAGAAAGCACCGAGAAAGACGAGGCAATGATAACATTCAAACGAGCAGTTTAAATCGAATTGTTCAATATTTTATTGGATTTGAAATGCTAAGTATTGGCTGATTAAATGGAAGTAGGACAATACATGCCCCAAATCATGTTTAATATTTTGTATAAAGTTGGACAAATGTAATTGGGCCTATATGTACTCAATAAATGTTCAGTAATAGAATCGGATAATGTTTTTTTCTTGAGCATCAGTTAAATGAGCTATTTATTGATTGACCACATGATATAAAACTCATAATTTGGCAATTCGAGAATTAGGCAATTTATGGTTGGTTATCTTCTGTTAAGCATTTTTCATTTCAAAATTGTTATAGGAATATTGTGATTTTGCTGTATACGAATGTTTTTATATGTTTTTATATATATTTTCGTAATATGAAATAGAAGCATTTCAGTCTGATGAATATGTCTCGTTTATTTCCCCACACACATGTATATGTAAATACATAGTCTGTATAAATATGATTATTTCGTAGACTCTAAAGGAAAGTGACATTCCCCATCTGACAGAGCAAAAAGTGTGGTTCACAGTGGATACACGAACCGCTGAAGAGAATAAAGTGATATTACATTTCATCTTGGAACAGAGCACAAGAAAGCGATTCCACTTTCCCATGCACTTAAAAGGTAAATAACATCAATTAGAATCAAAGCAACCGAGAAAACCACAGATGTTTGCCATTCATTCAATCTGTCAGCGGCAGACATTTTACAGGTCTTGAAAGGTTTAGGGCATGTCGAAAATAACCAATGCATCATAGGAAACTGTTTATGTTTTACTTAAAAAAGGTATCACCTGCAAAGGTGTTGAAACTTCATAACATTTGGTTGCAATGGTTACCTCCTGGATATAGAATAAATAAAATGTCCCTTGACATTGACGGATGAGATAGAAGCAGTAATATTGACTTAGGCTCTTGTTGTCTGTTCTATCTAAAGTAACTGCCATTGACATTTACTTTTAACGGCACATTTTAGTCCAGGAAGTTGTTTTTCTCGTCACATCGATTGAATGTTAAACCCAAGCTTTGTCTTCTGTTACAGATGTTCAAACTCTTTATCATGGACGTACATTATGAGTGCCATGGGCAGAATTCACTTAGAAAAAAAGATAAATACATGCCTATAACTGTGTGTTCTGTACTTTTGTGTATATATATTTATTATTATTTACACAACACATGTGTTGAGAAAGCCAGTTTTTAAGTGAAATAGATAACATAATCAATTATGTGGATGCATACATACAGCACAGATAAAATCAATAATCGCAAACGAAAAATGGACATAAACATAATTATAGCCTATCAGTCTCCATGCACACACAATGAACCGGATCGCTTTACGATGAAAACTCACCTACTGTTTGCTTTGTACATTTTGTTTAATATCTATTTGTTCTTACTATTTCATTCCCCCTCCAAATTTAAGAAAAAAGCTTAGTGGAGATGTAATGATTTTGCTTACATTAATCACTACAATCTTTTAAATTCAAACTTGAACTCACCAACATGAATTTTGATCGTTAGCAGATAACACAAAATGTTAATAACAATATTTGGTAACAAGATTTACTCTTTGAAACCAATAACACGAACATAATGAATAAATATTCGAAGTCAACAAAATGTCCCACTCTTACAATCAGGAATAACCGAGACATCACTAGGAGACACAGTTCCCACATCCCCGAGACCGTCGACATCTACATCAGTCGCCATTCCTTATCAAGATTCATCAGCAGCAGCCGCTGAAGTTTCTACTGCCAGAGACAGGTTAGAATTGAATCCTTATCGCGAAATAGCTAAAAAATGGCTTCTT
This sequence comes from Strongylocentrotus droebachiensis, assembly GCA_035222895.1. Taxonomy (NCBI): domain Eukaryota; kingdom Metazoa; phylum Echinodermata; class Echinoidea; order Camarodonta; family Strongylocentrotidae; genus Strongylocentrotus; species Strongylocentrotus droebachiensis. The sequence goes on from JAVYIG010005270.1 coordinate 113,838, forward strand.
AATCATTCTTGATCAAGATGACATTGATAGGATAGGATAAAGCTTGGGAAATATTCCTTCCGTAAAATGTTCTTAGATATTATTATTATTATTATTTTATTTGGCAAATCAAGTCACATAATACAACAATATAACAAACATGAATTGAGATTAAAAAATCAATAGAAAGCTTATATAAATATTGCAATAGCAGGTGCATCCGGTCGAGCTGCCCGGGTATAGAAAAAGTTAACCAAATAACTGTGATCCGCAGACCTTCCTCCCCACACCCGACTAGATGCACCTGATATTAGTTATAATAAAGCTTTAAAAAGAAAAGATAGATGAGAAGAAAATGGAGGAAAGAGGGAGAAAAAAGAAGGAAAAAGAAAAAGAAACAAAGAAAAGAAAGAGAAAAAAAAAGAAAAAAAAGAAAGACAAAAAACATTGCATGACAATTTTTTTAAAAGTTGTGATTTCATGACAGGTATAGTAACATATTATTACTGTTAATCATTAACACCATCATCACGTTGTAAAAAATAAATATAACAACGCAAAATCATACCAATATGTAAAATTTGGCCTTTAGATTACGTTCAGCCCCACCCCCCAAAGAAGAGAAAATAATGAAGTAAATGAATACACATGGTAATGATGATAATAGAATTTAAAAAAGAAAATAATAGATCAATATGATGATAATAAAATGTAATCTATAGATAATTAATACAATTAAAAATTAATGCTTTACAAGGCTTCAAATATTCGAAGAGAGGAAGCATTTGATATCCGTAACATGCGATAAAACATATTTATGGAGCGGAATATCATGTTGCTGGGAAAAGCACACGTCGTTGACGTTCTTTGTAAATAAAGCAACATTCATACCAGTATATGATTATACCTCTTCCAAACAACTGCCAGTAGCGTAATAAGGTCTAACATTTTGGAAGGGGACGGGGCGCAGATGCTACACTCTTGGTCAATCCAGTTTGAAATAGCTAGAAGCCCATACCCCCCCCCCCTTTCCCCGGCCATCGCAATATATTAGCGAGCTTTCGATTTAGGCACCGGACGTGGGCTACTACGCGTGACGTCATATTTATCCCCCTGCGCATGGGCGAGCTTCTCGGTTCACGTTCCCTTCCAAATCACACGATGGGAGTCGAGGGCAATTTCCGTGAATCCCCGTCGTCGTAAAAACGTCAACGTGGGTGCAGTTTTATTGGTATCCCTTATCAAACTTCCAAGTTGAAGCACCAGACGACTCGGTATGTTCTTTATTTTAATTTTTATATGCAGTCATTGGGTAATTTCATCTTCTGCTATATTTTGTTATTTCTTATCATTCTATCATATTCATTGTCTGTTTTTCCATCTTTCATCTTCTTTCCTTTCTTTGAATTTGCTATTACTTATCAATTTCCCTTTCTGTCTATTGTTCGTTTATTTTTTTTCTTCTATCTTTCGTCATGTTATTCTTTGTTTTAATTCTATCATTTCTCTTCCTGATTTTCTTATGTTATTTCTTGTTTTTCTATCTTTCATCTTTTCTTCTACCTTTCCATTATTTTTTCCTTATCACTTTCTCTTTCCTTATGTTTTTCCTTTTTTTATCTTCTACCATCTCTTATGTTATTGTTTGTTGTTATCATTCTAAAAAAAAATCTTTCTATCTTTCCTATCATGTTATTCTTTGTTTCTTCCTTCTATAACCTTCTCTTATGTTATTCTTTGTTATCATTCTATCACTTTCTCTTTCCGTCTTTCCTTATGTTATTAATTTTTCTTCCTTCTATCACCTTTTCTTATGTTATTCTATCATTTTCTCTTTCTGTCTTTCCTTATGTTATTTTTGTTTCGTCCTTCTATCACCTTCTCTTATGTTATTCGTTGTTGTCATCATTCTATCACTTTCTGTCTTTCCTTATGTTATTAATTTTTCTTCCTTCTATCACCTTTTCTAATGTTATTCTATCATTTTCTCTTTCTGTCTTTCCTTATGTTAAATTCTTTAAAGATGCAATCCGTCAAACAGAGATTGGAATACAATTATCAAGTACTTATGTATAAAATCCTGAATAATCTTGCTCCTGTTTATCTAAAACATGCTCTACCTCAAAGTGCTAACCCGTATCCCACGATATCAGTTTCAATGCATCAATTGTACCTTGCCAAACCCAGAACCGATTTAAAAAAACAGACCTTTTCGTACACAGCAGCAAAGCTATTCAACTCACTACCCATAATTACCAAATGTTCCGCCTCACTACCCATTTTTAAACGAAATCTCCGTGAAATTCAAGTGAGTTAATTTTGCGATCATGAAGTATTCCTACCACCCTCTCTCTCTTTCTCTCTTTCGTTTAATCTCTCTCCTCTTCCATTTTCATCTAATTTCCTATATATTTGTATGAAATGTTTAATAGTTTGTTTATATTATGTTTTGTTTTTTATTGTATATTTTGTGTATTTTTATGTGTATTCATTTGTATTTATATTTGAAATGTAATTATTGTTTGTTACAGCAGGGCTCCCTTGTAAAGCAGGCCTTGCGGCTTGAATGGGACTACCCTGCTTTTATAAAGAAAACATGAATAAATAAATAAATTATGTTATTTTGTTTCGTCCTTCTATCACCTTCTCTTATGTTATTCTTTGTTGTTATCATTCTATCACTTTCTGTCTTTCCTCATGTTATTAATTTTTTCTTCCTTCTATCACCTTCTCTTATGTTATTATTTGTTGTTATCATTCTATCACTTTCTCTTTCTGTCTTTCCTTATGTTATTAATTTTTTTCTTCCTTCTGTCACCTTTTCTTATGTTATTCTGTGTTTTTATTATTCAATTATTTCCTCTTGCTATCGTTTGTTTCTTTTTTTTATCACCTTTTATTATGTTATTTTTGTTTGTTTTACCATTCTAACTTTCTCTTTCTCTCATCCGTATGCTACTTTTCGTATCAGATTGTCGCGCACTGTGCATTTAGTACCGGATCAGTCACCTGGTCTCAAAAATTGGTCACGTGACCGACGCAAGCACCATCGTGCAAATAAAAATCACTGTCACGAAGGGAAGGGAACGGACATTGAGCTGCGCAACGTCTCCACGCCCCAGTAACTCGTAGTAGCCCACGTTCGGTGCGAAAATCGAAAGCTCGCTATTCTCAAACCACGCATTATGTATAGGCTCATAAATGTTTGTTGGCATTCATAAAGCCGAATAAGTTGATCTACATGATTGAGGAAAAGGAAAGGTAAAAAAGCCAGTTGTAATCAATTGATTATAATTTAGAGTACTCCTTTACCTCTAACATTCTTACCTCTGACACTTTTACCTCTCATATTTTCATTATGATATTTTAACTCTGACATTCCGATATCTGACCCTTTCACCTCTGTCTGTATATTTGTTATGTTTAAACAGGGATGTGAGCGACGCAATGCTAGATAAGTTGGCAAGATACATTCCAAGCTACGCATACGATACGTTAAGCGTAAAGCTAGGAATCGAGCAAAACCAGGCCAGGAACATTGTGGTTAAGTATAACAGCGACTATGAGAAGGCAACAAGGGAATGCATTGCGAAATGGAGGGATAGATCAACCCGAAGTGTGGCTGAGTTACATGATGTTTTGAGAGAAGCTGAACTTGGGGGTTTAATTTTTTTACTGTAATTAACAACAATAAAAAAAGGTAAGCCACGTGGGGAAAATTGTTGGCCAACAAACGCACCTGCTATCGTGATCTCCTAATTTTATACAGTGTATACGTATATATTTAAGATAATGTCATGTTTTGCGAGGGAGGAGTTATGTATTAGACCCCAAAACTAGAATAAAAAACTCTGTTGATATGAATGTAGGTTAACACAATCTCTACCCCATAGGGCTTCTTTAAGATATTTATATAATGATGTAATGAGTTAGCCATGTATGAATGCCAATGGAATATTCTCATATTCTTTGAAAATGAAATATGTTGTGAATTATTTTGAGAAGGTGGTCATGCATGAATTGCAATATCATTATTTATGCATCCGCCGACCGAAGGTGGTGTAGTAGGCTTTATATTTGAGGGTTGTCCGTCGACCGTCCGTCCCGCTTCCTCCTATCGCGTTATCTCAAGAACCACTTACGTTATGAACTTCAAAATTAATGATAGTATGTATCAACATAGGTAGACGATCTGATAAGATTTTGGGTTAGTAGGTCAAAGGTCACAGAGGTCAACTTCTGAAATTCCAACTATTTGCCTCGTTATCTAGAACCACTAGAGATATGAGGCTTAAACATTGGCAATAATATAGAAAGATGATCTGACAGTATCATTATATCTGGGATTGGTAGGTCGAAGGTGACAGAGGTCAATTTCTAAAAGTAAAGGATTTTAGCATTGCTATTGCAATATTTAAACATGTTGACAGTAGTTCTATAGGAGTTCAAGTTCAAGTTCAATTTTTTTTTCCACATCTGATTTTAAAAAACACAAGTACAATTCATATGCATATATGCAATAACAAACGTTAAAATGAAACATCTTCAATTTAAATCATGATGTGGTGGGAAAAAAACAAAGACCAATGGCCTATTAAGGTTTTTCCCAAAGATAATAAAGTTTACATAAAAAGTTTCCTAAATGTACTAAAAACGAGATAGAAATACAGATATTAAAATAACACAAAGCATCAATATACAGAATTAAGCCAGACGAATCCATTACAACAAAACAAAGGAAAGGAAAGGCATTCATGTAAACAAAATAATCCTAGTTATACACATTCATTAACGAGATATATCTTGAGCTTTCTTTTGAAAATTGAAACTGTTGGGCGTATATGAAGTTCTTTGGGTAAATTGTTCCATAATTTTGGTCCGGCATAAATAATTGTTTTATTTGAAAAATCATAAGTAAACATTGACAGGTGAAAAAGATTTGATTGACGAGTGTCATAATTAGTCACATTTCTGTTACAAATAAAACAATCATCTAGAAACTTTGGAAGTATATTTTTAGAGTAAGAAAACATAAAGATACCAATCTGTTGCTTATGTATATCATAAATTGTTAAAATACTATGTTTTTTAAATATAGGAGCAGTGTGAGAGAAAGGATGTTGGTTAAATATAATTCGTATTGCCCGTTTCTGAAGAATAAACATTCGATTTAAATGGGTTTTGGCACAATCTCCCCACACTAAATTACAGTAGATAAGATAGGGTAGAATCGTGGTATTATAAAGATTAAGAAGGATATTAAAAGGTACAATTTCTTCAATTCTGTTCTTTGCACCAATAGCTTTAGATATTTCACAGATACATAATGTACGTGTTCTTTCCAAGTCAGTTTGTTGTCAATTCTTACTCCTAAAAAAGTTGTAGAATTTACTATCGATATTATTTGTTGGTTGATACTTATGTTTATACAGGATATATCAATATTTTTGTTTTTTGGTTGAAATAACATACAGCATGTTTTTTGTGCATTCAAATTTAATTTATTTGCTTTAAACCATGTATCAATTTTTTTAAGTTCCGTAATAATAGTAGAAAACAATGTATCAATATTTTTACCAGACAAAAATAAGATAATTCAATTAAATTTTGGGATTAGTAGGTCAAGATCTCAGTCGTAAGATGACATTAAATTATAGACTTTTTGTTTTCATTGAGATATGTCATTACTAATTTCATCTATTCCCTAAACTGAATTTAGGGCAAAGGTATGAATAAGACGCAATCGCAATTGTCTCACTGTTATGATTATATTTGCGTGTATACGTCTTTACATTGTAATGGTGCTCGTCGAATGCAACTCTCTGTTTAGAATATATATTTCTGGTGCATTAGTCTGCCCATTTTCATGATGAATGCCCTATCTAAGTATAATTAATATGATATCATACCTCCTCGACTAGATTGGCTTTGGGTGTATAGGTCTGAACATTACAATGGTAAACGTCCAATTTATATAGATACCCTAAAAATCATATCTCGATGTTTAGTGTGGATTTCTGTGCATAAGTCTGTACACGATGTTTAATGTTCAATGTATATGTATTTCATATGATATATCTCTCTCTGTTGAGTTCAAAAATATGAGTGCATAAGTCTGCACAATACAAATGCGAATATATATTTGCATATATATTTTATGTGCTATCATACTTAGATTGGATATTTGTACATACGTCCGCACGCCATAATTTGTAATTTCAAATGTTTATATTTGTTATATAATATCTGACTGATATTGGATTTTTGTGCATAAGTTTGCACATGATAATGGTAAATGTTAAATGCATATATATTGTATGTAATATTATACTGAGATTGGATTTGTGTGCATAAGTCTGCACATGATAATGGTAAATGTTAAATGCATATATATTTCATGTAATATCATACTGAGATAACATTTTCATGCATAAGTCTGCACATTATAATGGTAAATGTCAATTATATTTCATGTATTATCATACTAAGATCGGATTTTTGTGCGTATGTGTGCATACCATAATGTTTAAAGTTACTATGTCCCATTTGCAGGCCAAAAAAATTGAAAAGGTTAAATTCCAACGGCATTGGAAAGATAATACTAATTTAGAACTTCCCTAAAAAAGGGGGCTTGAAAATTTCATTAAGAGGGAAAATAACCACTATTCGTTGTCAAATCAACTTAAGAGCTATAGAACCAGTAAGTAATAGTATGATGTTCCGACCATTGTATTGAATGGTCGTACGTTTTATGCTGCGCCAAAGATTCAATCAGTTTAATTTTGGCCATTACAAGAAGTGGGTTATTGTTGTAGACAAATGCTCATGTACCCTTTAAAGCTCATTTTATGTATGTTATTACCAAAGAAGAAGAAAAGGCCAGTCAGTCACTCAATAGTGTCTGACAGTGAAGTCTAGCAAGCAAACGGGTTTCCTTGCATAATTTGAATATTAGAACACTGCTAATGTTTAAATTTCACAGATAGGACATGCATGACATATTCATAGTTCCTGCAAAGTTCTACATAATTTGATGTTGGCTGCAAAAGGGACATAGTATCTTCAATGTTCAATGTTTATATAAGCTATATTTCATGTAATATCATACTGAGATTGGATTTTTATGCATAAGTCCGCACATTGTAATGGCGAATGTCAAATGCATATATTGTTCATGCAATATCTTACAGAGATCAGATACGTGTGCATAAGTCTGCATATTATAATGTTAAATGTCAAATAAATTTATAATTTATGTATTTTCATGCTAAGATGGGATTCGTGTGCATAAGTCTGCAGACAAAAAATGATTACTTTCCAATGTTTATATATTTTATTTATTATAATACTGAAATTTAATTCTTGTGCATAAGTCTGCACATTATAATGGTGAATGTCAATTGAATATATATTTCATTTAACTCTTATCTTGCCACAGGGCTAATCCCTATTGTGCCAAGCCACAAATCCCTCCCAGTGCCAAATTTATGACGAGAAAATCGGATTAACGCAATGGTACTGCCAATAGCGCGTGCAAAACACTATAGGTACAGTCCAATGGGCATGAACAATAACTGATATTACGAATGTGTGCAATCATGCAAGAAGCAGAGTAACTGTAGCTTGCTCGCGTGTACAAAGCACTATAACAATAGCGTGCATGCAGCCGTATGGCAGGCTATGAGATTGGATGCTTGTGCATAGGTCTGCACATTATATTGGTGAATGTCAAATGCATTGATATTTCATGTAATATCATACTGAGATTGGATGCTTGTGCATAAGTCTGCACATTATATTGGTGAATGTCAAATGCATATATATTTCATGTAATGTCATACTTGGCTTGGACTTGTGTACACAAGCCTTCCCATCATTATGGTGAATGTCCATTGCATATAAATTTCATATAATTCTCTGATTGGATTTGTGTGCATAAAGGTGCACATTATAAAGGTGAATCTTTGTCGCATATATATTTTATATCATATCAATATGAGATTGGATTTTCGTGCATAAGTCTGAACATTATAATGGTGAATGTCAATGACATAAATATGTCATGTATTATCAAACTGAGATTGGATTTTCGTGCATAAGTCTGCACATGATGATGGTGAATGTCAATTACATATATATGTCATGTATTATCAAACTGAGATTGGATTTTCGTGCATAAGTCTGCACATTATAATGGTGAGTGTCAATTGCATATATATGTCATGTATTATCATACTGAGATCGGATTTTCGTGCATAAGTCTGCACATTATAATGGTGAATGTCAATTGCATATATATGTCATGTATTATCATACTGAGATCGGATTTTCGTGCATAAGTCTGCACATTATAATGGTGAATGTCAATTACATATATATGTAATGTATTATCATACTGAGATTGGATTTTCGTGCATAAGTCTGCACATTATAATGGTGAATGTTATTTGCATATATATGTCATGTATTATCATACTGAGATTGGATTTTCGTGCATAAGTCTGCACATTATAATGGTGAATGTCAATTGCATATATATGTCATGTATTATCATACTGAGATTGGATTTTCGTGCATAAGTCTGCACATTATAATGGTGAATGTCAATTGCATATATATGTCATGTATTATCACACTGAGATTGGATTTTCGTGCATAAGTCTGCACATTATAATGGTGAATGTCAATTGCATATATATGTCATGTATTATCATACTGAGATTGGATTTTCGTGCATAAGATTGCACATTATAATGGTGAATGTCAATTGCATATATATGTCATGTATTATCACACTGAGATTGGATTTTCGTGCATAAGTCTGCACATTATAATGGTGAATGTTATTTGCATATATATGTCATGTATTATCATACTGAGATTGGATTTTCGTGCATAAGTCTGCACATTATAATGGTGAATGTCAATTGCATATATATGTCATGTATTATCATACTGAGATTGGATTTTCGTGCATAAGTCTGCACATTATAATGGTGAATGTCAATTGCATATATATGTCATGTATTATCACACTGAGATTGGATTTTCGTGCATAAGTCTGCACATTATAATGGTGAATGTTATTTGCATATATATGTCATGTATTATCATACTGAGATTGGATTTTCGTGCATTAGTCTGCACATTATAATGGTGAATGTCAATTGCATATATATGTCATGTATTATCATACTGAGATTGGATTTTCGTGCATAAGTCTGCACATTATAATGGTGAATGTCAATTGCATATATATGTCATGTATTATCATACTGAGATTGGATTTTCGTGCATAAGATTGCACATTATAATGGTGAATGTCAATTGCATATATATGTCATGTATTATCACACTGAGATTGGATTTTCGTGCATAAGTCTGCACATTATAATGGTGAATGTCAATTGCATATATATGTCTTGTATTATCACACTGAGATTGGATTTTCGTGCATAAGTCTGCATATTATAATGGTGAATGTCAATTGCATATATATTTCATGTATTATCATACTGAGATTAGATTTCTGTGCATAAGTCTGCACATTATAATGGTGAATGTACAATGGATATATATATTTTGTATGTATTATCATACTGATATTGGATTTGTGTGCATAAGTATGTACAATATATTAATGCATGTCGAATGCATATATATTTCATTTAATATCATACTAACATTAGATTTGTATGCACAATTTTATACATGATAATGGTGAATGTCATATTGCGTATATTTTTCATGTATTATCATACTGAGATTGGATTTGTGTGCATAAGGCTGCACATTTCCTCGTATTGTTTCCGTTATATCATATCCATCTGTAACACCTTTCGATTCAAAGCACTGCACCATTTCAATCATTTGTTTCTCCTTTATTTTGTATTTGATTGATTTTAAATATAACATTTTACAGAATACAAATGTCTGCACAAAACTATGATTTTGAATTTCCATCGTGAATTAGCTGTGACAGAAAATATGGGGCTGCCCTTAACTAAGCGAAGCCTTTAATGTGAATATTCTTTGCTCCATACCATATCCATCTTTTGAAATATTTCCTTTTAGGGTTCTGCACCATATCTTGAATTTATATATGTAGTAAGATTTTTTTTTTCTTTCTTCAAAATATTTATTGAAAACAAATCTCATTCATAATAATAACAGTAAATGATAATAATAATAGTAATAATAACATGTTCGTATAGACATAGAATATGTTTAATAACAAATATAGTGTAATTGTTAACCCATCAGCAATACAAAAAAAGTTAACAAAATATCTGCCATTTCTTATTATGAAGATCGAGACGTTGTAGTAAGAATTTTGATCTCTACTGATTTGAATTCTTCTGCAAGAGTCTGCAAATTTTGTGTTGATTCTCTTGTTGTAAATGTATTTTCCGACATCTGTAGGCTTTTAACAAAATTGGATGTGCATCCATAATTCTGTACAATTGTTTCCTGGATATCTGTAAACTGCTGTGCGTATAATCAAGACAGACATTTTCAGAAAAACGCAACACTTCAAAAGGGCAAAACCTGGGCGCTTATTATGATGACGTAGCAGTTGTATACTTGATAATACAGAGTTCAGTGAATACGCGCAAGTCCTTTGTTGCGCGCAGTTGTTATTCATTTACACGTTACACAAGACGTTCCACATCTGACGAAGCCTTTAATGCTCCATATCATATCCAACTGTTTGAATTACATTTCAGTTCATAAGTCGGCAATGATTCATTGTTCCTTGACGAATTCTTCTTGTAAATTTCTTTGCAATCGATGTGAATATGGTATTTCCGTTCATAAGTCTTAATGGTGAATTTGTTCTATAAATGCTTAATTTTATATCATATATATGACTATTTAGATATCAAATAATTAAAATGTGTTCACTTCGTTATCTGACTATTTATATCAAGTTTACTTTATTACCTGCGTAAATGTTTTCTTTTTCATATGTTTTTACGTTCATGATGTTGATGTAATGTTTACCTTTACGATGTTATGTTGAATATGATTGTATACAGGTGACGTGTTACTGTAATAATTCTATCAATTTGTAATAGCTTGTTAAATAACTGGTAATTTGAAGAGCATGGAAGGTCTTATTTGGGATTGATTAAGAGAGAGAGAGATAGCGGTACATAATGGTACAACGAAGGGGCTGAAATTTAATAAAGCAAATGCAAACAAGACCATGCACAGACATGACATATGCAATTATGAGACGGCCCACAGCCTACTAATTTTACAACTTCATAACATGGACTAACGGGTGATTCCGTTTATACCAACCCCATGTATATTTGTTGTTTTATGAATTTGGTCCACCGTTTAAATACATAGTGCCATGGTCTCCGCCGGTAGCTAATTCTTTTGAGGCGGGATCGAAGCATCAAATTTAGTCTAGTGGAAAGCATTAAAACACATATGGGTGTAATTAATTACACCTAAAACGTCCCTTTCCATCGCTTGCTCTGTGTCAGAAATTATTTCGGCACTATGCGTCACCCCGCCCTCCATGTTCTACAAAAATGTGGATCATCGCCTTAGGCCATCGGATGGGATGGTGTGGAAGAGGGTGCAAACTATGCATTCCCATCTTCCTATATTATCCGGGTCCCTTTCTATTTTCGTTTGCCTTTCTTTAGCATGTTTAGGTCTATTCCCTTCCCCTCTTTCCGCTATGTCATGTGGCTACAGCGGGCGGGAGGAAAGGAGGTGAGGGGGGGGGGGGGGGGGGGGGGGGTGGCAACCGGTAATTATCGGCAAAAAAAATCGGGGCTGTTACTGCTTTCCTTGAATCCGTCTCTCGTCTCCTTTCTCTCTTCTGTCTATGTTTCTCTCACTCTTTCACACTTATGAGGTGTCTCTGTTCTTTCTATTCATCTCTCTCTCTCTCTCTCTCTCTCTCTCTCCAGATTCCCCTCTCTCCTGTCAACCCCACCCCCTCTCTCTCTATATCCAGTCTCATTATTTGTTTTTCTTCTCATTTCCTATGTTACTTCTTTCACATCATGGCCCTTCACCTTATCTTTCTCAATATAATACAGTGGAACCTCAGTATAAAGATCTCCGATATAACGAGGTATATATTAAAAACAAGGTGATTTTGCAGGTCCCAACTCTTTATATTCTTGTTTTGCTGGTCCTAACAGGCGCGGATCCAGGATTAGGGGAGGTGGCCCAACATTTTTTTTTTTTGCTCCCGAAAATTTGAAAATCGCGCCGGCCGAAAAGTCGCTCAGTCGCCACGGGAGGGGCCTGGACCACCAGCCCCCCCCCCCCCCCCCCCTGGATCCGCCGCTGGGTCCTAAGGAACTCGTTATAACGAGGTTCCACTGTATTCCCGTCTTTATTCCTGTTCTCTTTCTCCATCTCTCTCTTTCACCTACCTCTTTATCAAATATTCCTTATTTTTAGTTTACAATTTCCCTACCCCTAATACTCCTCTCATTTCCCATGTAACTCTTTCATACACACTTTCCTCGTCTCCTTTGTCTTTCTCTTCATTGGATTAATATTTCCGTCTCTGTTTCTCCCCCTCTCTCTCCCATCTATCCACCCTCCCTCGATTTTCCTTGTTTTGTTCTATCTCTCTCTTTGATGTCACTGAGCTGAGAACACATTCAACTACCCTTCGATGGCACAAGCATGACATACACGTACATGAACTTTAATACAAGTTGAGTGACGCAATAGATAGAAAGAAGTCGTAATTTCTGTATTGCGTTATTACCAGTCTGCGCTAATGAAGGCTGTAGCTGAGTATTCACAAGTAACTCTACGTAATGTTGGCTCTGTTTATTTATTCATTCACTTTTGGTATGATATCATTCTGTCATGTCGAGTCATTTCAAGGAAAAATGCTGACGCAGTCCTTAAGTACGTCAGCCAAATGACGGCGCATATGCAAAGGACATTACACGCAATACGGCAATTTGCTTGCGTTATTACTTCAACTCATCATCAATATGAAGGTAATTCGCTCATAGAGTAGTAATTCAACACAATGTTTGCTCTAAAGAGCGCACCAGTCGCTGACGCATTTCTCTGTCAAAAAGGCAGTCAAAATGACGCTCGCCCGGGCATTCTGATGTGGTTACTGTACAACCCAAGAATAATTATACTAATAATATAACAAACACACAGCAATCAACTCAATGAGATCTTTATATCTCTTTATTAGTCACCTGATAATACAGCTAGCGTACATGAACGTGCATTGTTATCTATTTACACATCTTTAGAAAAAGATACAAAAATCGAGCCTTTTATTTTGGGGAAGGATAAGGCTTCATTCTATATAAACCTGCAGTCACTTTTGAAAATGATTTACATGTATGTTTACTGTAAAAAGGTCATCCAGATGGACAAACGGTATTGAAACACATCACTATAATGGTGATAGTTCACAGCAGGAATCGGTGTAATATCGTATTTACTTGGTTTGGGGTCTATTTAAGGATCATTGTATACTGATATAATCTAATATCACCAATACAGTTTCGTTCTTTTTCTCTCTTTAGAGGTAGGTAAAATGTTTCCTTTTTTCTTACAAGGAACAAAGTACATAGGCATACATTGGAGACTATTGTTTTTTACATTTAGGTTTTAGACTAAACATTATCAACAATAAAAATCTACATAAACGACACCTATACCAACATTGTCTACAAAATATTAAATATTTGTACCAATTTATTCATTTAACTGTTTATTGTATTACATTAATAAGAAATAAAGAAGATGAACTCGTAAAGTGCTTTCCCATAGGGCAGTCGTTCTCATTCTTTATCACACTTAATGCTTGCAATTTTCTGTTCGTTATCAGATCAATATACAAACAGCCAAACACTTGTGAGTTAACGTATGGTAACACACTTTGTAGAAGAAGTCTCCCTGGTAGCTAGAGTATAAAGAGCAACGTTAACATTGAATGATGAGACGATTAGAAGCCAAAGTAAGGATCAGCTTGGTGGAAGAGACATTCCTCAGGGGAGTTAGGACGTAAGAAATCACTGCCAGGTCCCTCAAATCCATTTGCTCCAGCTTTCATACAGACAACCAACGTAGAGGGCACACTACCAATACATCTGTAAAGAAAAAAGATTGATAATAATCGTAGCTGGTGTTATTTCCTATTCAATCTCCATTTAGTACCCGCTTGTGATAGACATCATTGTTTTAGATATAAGCCCTTAAATGAATCGACCTCTGTAGGCCTATAAAGAGCATTGTAATTTGAGATTACAATCGGCTTTGAGAGTTCAGCAGTGTCTTCTGGGTAATTAATATGTTTTTGGAAAAATACTCATCAAAAAGAATAAGTGAACCTTTTGATAAATATTGGCAATAATGAATAATGTCATTTAATGAAAGTTCAACAATCACTTGATCATTATGTCACAACAAACTGTTCTCATATATGTCTCTGTCAAGTGACATCTGAATCTATTCGATGTTGTAAAGTAAAATATTAATACAATGCAATTTGTTAAATCTAGACAATAAATGAAGAGAAGAGATACAAATGAGAATATAAAACCTACCTGCAATAGTCGTCTCGCCCATCATTATCCTCATCCTTCATGTACCATGTATTGGAATAACCTGGATCAAACCATTCTACGGAGGGGTTGGGGGAAGTATAGGCTAGTAAATCATCTTCTTCAGATCCAGCGAGAAGACATGAAAGGAATGGCTTTCCATCGGTGCGCACGACCCTATACAAGAAGATTAAGAGAAAAATAACTTTCGGCACACTTCACTAAATAATTTGTTTAATAACCTAAGTACACAAGACCCTACATGAATTTGAATGACAGAAATTGTTACCCACTTCTAGGAATACCTGTGTATCAATGAAAGAGAGATATTACAGGGGAGTAAAGTGTAGATCTGTGTCATTTTTGTGTCTATTTTAAAAACCATGTAATGCAATCGGCTAATATAATTGAAAGGAGAGAGACAAAATTAATGATGATCACTTATGATGAATTACCTGCAGAAATCATTGGGGGCGCCCTGGCCCTGTACATCGACCCACCCACGGAACATCTGCACCATTCCCCGGTCTGTGATGGCGTAGGAGCGGCGGAGAAGCTCACCCGTTGTACCATTCGTTACATTCTGCTGTATGGGAACTACTGCCGATAGTGTAGATGGGACCGGTGTTGTAGCCTTCACGGTAGTTGTCTGAGGGGTAGTGGTTTCCTCGTTTGGCTGCCCGGTGGTCGTAGTAGTTGAAACACCTAGAATACAATGATAAAACAGGCGAGTTTTCGATTAGTTCTGGAAGACTTCATTGACCGATGAAGCCCAATGCACACTAGACAGTTTGAATAGCACACAAAAAGGCATATTAAAAACGTCTGTAAATAGGCATCTTTTGGAATCTTTAAAATTGGGAAAATTAGGAAACTACTTGACCGGCCCACAACTGCAAAATTAACCCATGCATTTTGTATCCTCCCACCTTGATTATTGTACTTTTTTGTCTGGCCTTCCGCATTCGTAACTACTTCCACTTCAAATAATTCAGAATACTGCTGCAAGGCTTGTTACTCTCTCGAGAAAATTTGAGCACATAACCCCAATATTGCGTTCTCTTCATTGCCTTTCCATACACCATCGTATAACATTTAAAGTTCTTCTTCTTACATACAAAATTATCCATGGCCAAGCCCCTAAATATCTTTCAGATTTGATTTCCTTACGTTCTTCTAGTTCTTTAAGACCTCTTCGATCATCATCAACCTTGCAGATAACCCTTGGACCTCGTACCATTACAAAGTATGGCGATTAAGCTTTTTCAGTAATTGCCCCTATACTTTGGAATAAATTACCAGCACATTTTCATAATATTCATTCTCTTGACCAATTTAAGTCCTTGCTGAAAACGCACCTTTTTGATTCATGAATGATATTCTGCAGTTGTGAGTCGGTCATTTCTTGTTTGTTCGATCTTATGTTTGATCCTCTGTTTGACCTTATGTATGTTTGATCTCACTCTTATTTGTATTATTATATATGCATGATTTATTTATTTATTTATTGAATAAAGAACAGATGTATAAGTTGTGTGTTTATTATAAGTTTTGGTAAATATTTTTTTAGTCAGACTATGGTGCGCTTTAATAGAGACACCCGTATCAAACGCCTAATAAATATTGAATATTATTATTATTATTTCGATTGGGTCATAATCTAGGCCTAATCGAGCCGGAGAAGGAAACGCGCATTCGCCATTTAAAGGAATGTTTAGTGTTCTAGATTCAGATCGTTTTGCATTCACTCTATGTACGATGTCACTTTCACATGTCTCTCATACAAACTTGTGCGCCGGGAAGTGACGCCTCGTGTGCAAAAACCTACATCCGCGACTAAACTAGTCCAGCCTCTGTACTGTTTCCGTGTAGCGCACCTAATCAGCTGATAAAAAACACACCCTCAACGTTAAAAGTAGACCTAGCCATTCCTCTCATTCTGGACCCCGATCATATGGACGGAAATTTGGGGGATTGCGCGATCAGTGGAGAGACCGCGCTGTGTGTGGGATCGATGCGTGTGATAGAAGAATAAAAACAAAGAACGGACTGAATCTAGACTACGACTAAACTAGTCTTTGAGCCGCAGTATGAGTGTGATATGGTGTAAAAACAGATGCAAATTTACAGTGCATGGAAACATTTTACTGAATCATTCATAGGCTTGATTGATGCCTTCATTTTGTAGTTCACATTATAATTTATATATAATGTAACACCAACATTTATTATGTACGATTAACATTTTGCTACTGTTGTTTTAGCTCTCTATTGAGTAAAAGTACTACGCTTCACCTAATGGCTGCTAGGACAAATGCACCACAGAGCCTAGAAAATAGTATTAGTCGCGTTAAAAATTAACCTAAAGTAACATGCTAACTAACCTTGCGGTGGAATGCACGTTCCTTCTGCCATTGAAGGGAAGTTGCTGCACTGGGCCTTCTCTGGCCAGACATGTTGGATACCAAGGATAAAGACTGAACATTCTGTCATGGCTGCCCGACATAGCTCTGAACACGGTAAGACCGGGGCATCTCCACATGATGGGAAGTGAAGTGAACAGACGAAGAGTGGTAAGTTGACTGGTGAACAACCCATAGCTAGGAGTGGTAAGAACTCAAAGGATGCTAACTCAGCTTCAGTAGGTGTCATGTGACCCATAGAGTTAGGATAGAGTGATACTGAGTAGGGTAACACCATGTCGCATTGGGCTGATTCAAGGGTTTCACACGATCCTGGAGAGACAAACAAAAACAATATACTTTTCATTTAATACAGGACAAACAATGTATGTTTTTGGAGGCCTACATGCATGTACAAATGCATGCACTAAAACCGGCCTCTAACGACGGGTGTCCTTTGCAGACAGGTAGATATGCATTATGCATCGTGTCTAAGGGTCTGCCTAATTAAAAGTAAACGTACTGAAAAATGTTTATATGTTGACTGTAAACGAAATTTCGGGTGAAATAATCTGAATAACAGACAAAATGAAATTATGTAAAATAAGAAGTGTGGCACAACAGTGGTAGACTACATACAATGTGGGTACTGGGTTCCATCTATATGACTTACTTGGTAGGGAGATATCCATGGTTTGTTCTTCGTTGCCTAGTCTACATGAATAGACACCCATGTTTTCTACTGATAGCGATGGAATGGTAAGAGCAGCGGTCTGGGAACCGATGTGTTCACTATATGCGACGCCCTCAACGGCAGGCATGTCTGAAATAGATAAAGATAAATTATGATTGACTAACTTCAGGGGGAAATGACTGGTAGTAGGATGCTATTATATTGGTCGGCTAGAGTAACAACCACGTGCACACACACGTACACACACGCACGCACACGACACACACATATATTCATCATATCATTTAATGATGGGAACATGAAGACTACTCAAATCAATTATCCGAATACGATGAAGAAGAACTACTGGTAATATAAAAACGAATCACACAATGTAATGTCAAACTTGTCCCATTTTCTGGGATATCATATCATCATATCATTTAATGATGGGAACATGAAGACTACTCAAATCAATTATCCGAATACGATGAAGAAGAACTACTGGTAATATAAAAACGAATCACACAATGTAATGTCAAACTTGTCCCATTTTCTGGGATATTGACGTTTTGATCCCATGCCAGATGAGTTATTTATTATAACTACATGCATTATTCACGGGATTCCAGTGCTAATAACTAAAGAAAAATATAATATGAACTTGAAAAATAACACACCCAAACCCACACAATATTGTGTTCAGAAATGGTCTAGAATGCAAATAGGATTTTAAACAAATGTTTTCATTTGTTTATCCTTATTAAGAGGGGAGCCCTTTCAACATCAGTTGGTCTCCCATGAGGTCCTGCGAGTAAACGGATGGCAATGTTGTTACCATCATCCAAAAACATTTCTGCGATGACATTATTACAACATATTGTAATAATTTCATCGCAGTAATGTTTTTGGTTGATGGTAACAACGAAAATCAGGGGGAAATCAGGGGGGGGGGGAGGGGAAGTGATTATCTGCCGGGTTTCACACCCCTATAAATTGCATGAATGATAAGAGAAAGACGGTATTACCACGTGTTTTCATGGATACAGATTCGCCTCCAGGATTCATCCACTCTGGCCGATTATCCGGGGATGATGAAGAGCAGTATGCAGTAACCGAAGAGTTGATTTGTTTCTCTATGTGTCCTTGACCTGGCCGGAGAGTTAGTTCCTCTGCAAGAATCACAAAACAAAGACAAACAATACAAGAAATGGACTGCAATATACAAGGGAAAAACTATACAATAGCCGTTATCATTACTCAAGTTTATAAAAACAAACAATAATAATAGAAAATATGATTAAATCCATCACTTTTATACAATTTTCAGGCTCTGAGCCCCTCTCAGCCAAGACCAGAAATACTAATCCTGATATGGTTACCTTCGGTAAAAAAGAAGAATCCTTATTATCGCATTATTATTTTTTATTATAATCATTATCATTAATAAATATTTAGAATCCGGGTTTCTCCACAAAATGACTGCCGTAAATCATGACATTCCGGGAAATGTAATTAATATATGATCTCTCTCTCTCCCTCTCTCTCTATTCTCTCTCTCTTTCTCTCTCACTCTCTCTCTCTCTCTCTCTCTCACACACACTCTCTCTCTCTACCCCCCTCTCTCTCTGTCTCTCACTCCCCCCTCTCTCTCTCTCTCTCTCTCTCTCTGTCTTTCTCTCTGTCTCACTCTCTTACCGTTGGAGAAGCAGTTATTGCCGACTTCTGATCCTAAAGGAAACTGATCGCAATCCAATTTTTCAGGCCAAGTGTATGCAAACTTATTCATAATTGGTGCACAGCCTACACGAGAAGACTCACACAGCTCCCGACAGGGCGGCTTGATACCTAGATCAAACACAATATGAAAATCATAGCTTGGTCTGGCATACCTTCATTTACATCAACTACGTGAAACTACGTGAAACTATTTTAAAAGATCTTGAATGGTGCTGCATAAGAAACGAGTGCAAAGATTGAAGAATCAACGTCAGGCAATTTCAAAGGTGGATAAATTACAACGACGTATTACGTAATCCGCACGTGATTTCTAGAGTACATACAATGAGTTAGTGACGTCACTCTTGAGTTGATATCTCGAAAGCCTTTATGATTGTGTTTTAATGTCATCATCTTCTTGAACGCAGAGTAATATCTTTTTTGGACAGCGATTTTATTCACATTTCTATTATGACTGCAGAGGGATGGAATACAGGAGTTATAAAGAAAATTAAAAAAATTCATCATTATCTTCAGAAATTTGGAATGCAATTATTAGCAGCAATGGCTTAGGGTTTCCTTTTGATAAAGGTTAATCTAAGGGTGAAGCTAAACAGAGGACCGATGTAGGAAATGTTGTGGCTACAGCATGTACCTTGGGTTCACCTAAGCTTTGAGCACTGGATGCTACTAGTCGGCCTAGAAAGTGGTTTTATGTGAACTTGTTTAATGGTGACCTTTTATAATGGTGAACCTGTTTAGTAGTGACATTGTATATTAGTGATCTTAAAACAAACTGACCTTGTGGGCTTGGTTGACCTGTACATGGAGGCATATAGACAGCACAGAGGAAAGCCTCTAGATCCAACGAACACTGGACTTGGATGAGAGGACGAAACTCCACTAATTCAAGGTCGGCGTCTACCTGGTTTGCATGCTGTAGGAGATTCGGGAACTGGGTGAAGCCATATTTCATGTCCATACATAAAGTAGAAACTGGTTCACAGTGATCTAAACAAAGGAGGATAACAATACATTCACATAGAGAATTATTGTATATTAAACTGTTCTACTTTGAGAGATGCATGCATGTACATGTATATCCTCTGTAAGAGATTGATTTTGAGCTAAGTGTTTATGATTTATCTTTATAACGATGTCTTCGGTAGAAAATTAATACTTGGAAGCATAACGATTTTACAAAGCGGTGGTCACATTACTAACGTGTATCCAACCCTTTCACGCACCATGAAGAGACATTGTTCCAGAAAATGATTGCAAAATGAACTGTGCAAAATTGTCTTGATTACTGACGTAAAGGATTAATGCGTCAACATGCTAGATAAGCAGAGATAATAATCGGAATGAAGCCTGATGCACACGAGGCATCATCAGGGACTTTTAGATTCTGCACGACGAGAATGCGGACTGCCCTTTAAGGCAATGTGACGTCACTGCCAGTGCCTTAAAAGGACGTCACATTGCCTTAAAAGGGCAGTCCACGTTCTCATCGTGCAAAAGCTAAAAATCCCTATTAGCTGATAGAAGACTGGGTCAGCAACTGGTGCAGTCTTCAAAACGCCATGTTAGATCTAAAACAGTGAGATTAATATGTTGCGTTGATTTACTGGATATAATTATGCGCTAAATGCTTTCACAGGCTTGGTTTAATACCGCAGGTTATAACGCTTTTAAAGTGACGCTCTGTGTGCAACGCAGCGGACATTGGTACTTACCAGCGCGCTGAACATATTCAGGTACTGTGGCATCCACGTATGCGCTAGCTCCCCAATCGTTGACGGAACGGACCAACAAGGTATACTGGGACTGCGTCATGAGATCGATAGTAGCTTCGTCCACTGTATCAACGAGCACTGTGCCCTCATCATCGCCCGCGGAGTTGAAGAATGTGATCTCGA
This sequence comes from Strongylocentrotus droebachiensis, assembly GCA_035222895.1. Taxonomy (NCBI): domain Eukaryota; kingdom Metazoa; phylum Echinodermata; class Echinoidea; order Camarodonta; family Strongylocentrotidae; genus Strongylocentrotus; species Strongylocentrotus droebachiensis. Next base: position 135,091 of record JAVYIG010005270.1, read on the forward strand.
GACCGTTGGAGCTAACGTTAGGAATGTAAGGTTGGTGGAAGAGGATCTGTGCCTGAGATACGGCAGGTCTGGAGATGTTCATTATAACAGGAACAGCAGGTGCACGGACATCTGAAATACAATCAATAAACTCATTTCATTCCTTAGTATTTCATATCTGGACCCCGTCTTACGAACAGTTACATTTGATGAAAGTGATCGCATAATGCATATCAATCGCATATCAATCGCAAACCTGTACTAAAGGGTTTGCGAGTTTGTAAAAGATAGTAAGACTTGCGATCTATCCGGACCAATCGAAAGTCTTTAAACGATAGGGCCCTCGTTTATAGATATTGTCATATTGGTATATGAAGTGTCGAACATGACTGCTAATAGGTCACTTTTCCGCCAACGAATTCCCTAAACTTGGGTCCCATTTTTAACAAAAATACCTTTGAAAATTGGTCCGTTTTTCAAAATTTCTAATTTTGTTTCTTCCGAAAATATATTGTGAAAAATGTGCCCTACTTCGAGAAATATCCACCAAAATGACCCTTAAAAATGATTAGGGGTTTCGATGCTTCAGCGGCACATCCCCGTCAAAAAACAAATCTGGGTTCCCCCCCTCCCGGGGCCTAAACATAGTGTAGGCTCAGAAGCAATCACAGACCGACAAGGCATGTCGATTCAGATGCCGAAATCAAAATACTTGAAAGCAGAAAACTCTGGATTAGGCAAACCTGAATGGCCTGCCATCAAGGCAATAATGATAACGTGTGCCTTAACTCACAATCTCCGTTGATCTTCAAAACATGTATTCACGCACTTAGTTACATCTACAAAAACAAAAAATTTCCCAGACTCTCTAAAATGTTGTCCTTCACTACACATTTAAAATCCGACGACCTTAAAGATATTTGTTTTGATCATATACGTCTTAAATCAAAAAGTAAACTTGTTAATTGTGTAATTGAATTGATAATTGTAAGTGGTAAACGGTGAAAGCCCAATATTTGTCATGTCTTTCCTCTTCTCTCTCTCTCTCCTCTCTCTCATTGTCACTCGTGTCTATTAGCGCATAGAGTCAATTATGTAATATGTCATATATAAGAATTGAACCTTGTTATTATTTAAGTACTTACCCTCCACACATTCACCGTCTTTCTTGGATGGATAGTTCCTACACATGAAGATATCTAATCGTCCAATAGACAGCTCTTTCATCGCATCTTTACAATCCTTGGAGATCCTTCTACAAGTCTCTTTACAAGGTTTGATGACGTCACCAGTCTCAATATCACATTTGGGCAGGTAAGCTGCGCAGATGAGAGGCAGAAGGTCGTCTGAGCATCCTGATAGGATAAGTCCAGTTAGTGACGTCATATCTTGAGCCATCTCCTCGGGTGTAGTATGACCGAAGATGTTGGGGAACTTTGTATGAGTGAATCCCATCTGACGACATTCCGGTACTGTGACGTCATAACAGAGTTCAGGTTCCTGCTGTTCCGTTACCTCTTGAGCCTCGTTCAATGCATTGAGTACCCCTACAAGCAAAGGTATCATTTGAACACGTTAAATAAAGACGATGAGTTTGAATGTGTCTGTGTCGGTCGTGGTGACCTTTCTAAGGAATAAATTATCAGTGGAGATGGAACAATACCCTTAGGAAGTCTCAAATCTAAGTTGGAATATTATCCATTTTGAGAAATGATTTATACACCGATCTATTCCAAGCTCTTCGGAATAGATATTATAGATTCATAGACGGCGCCATACATACGCATCTTTGTTATCAAAATGTTTCTCATGTAAAAGAAATTGATGATACCCTCCTTTAACCCCTGATATTCCTGATGCCAAGTGACAAGATGAGTGTCATGAATGAACGATTCGATACAGGCATATCAACTTAGTGGTGTACAAGGAGAAAGCTTTCAGTCTGCATCAGAATAAAACGGCTTTTATTTATTTTACAGCTCTTGACAAAATCATATTTTTCGTCTGATACATTTTATTCTGGACAAATATCAACAGCATTTACAACGTTGACAGTTTATGATCCGGCGGTGGTGATAAAGAACAGTAGGGCTACTTAATTAAAAACAAAGAACGAAAGTAAATTATAACTAACTCATTTCAGGTTCGGCACACCTAGCTGGTCCTTCTGTTGCTATGGCAGGAAACCTTGAGCATTCAAACTGATCTGGCCATGGCATACCGACAGTTTGGAAGATGGGCATACATTGATCGCGTGCTTCCTCGCAGACATGTCTACATGGAGGGACTGGTACGGATACATCACCTACCTCCAGGCATGGTGGAGCGAATAGCGTACACACAAAGTCTGCTATGGGACCACAGCCTATTGCCACCAATGGGGCCAAACTCTGTCAGGGGAACAATGAAATAATATATATTTAAAAAATATATTAAAGTTTAGGTATAGGAGGATGATGAAACAAACCCATAAACGTCGTAGAAAGCCTAGGCAAAAACAAATTATCAGATATTTCAGATGCTAGCTCTCTGAGTCGAAATTAGATTTACTTCACTAATTATATTTACTGGTGCATAAAAAAACTGACCAGCAGCACAGGATTAAAAGAGTCATTTTGATAAAGAGCTTTTAAAGCCCCACTGCACTACATATATATAGCAAACAATGCATAATTGGTGCCTCTTGGTACCCCATGATCCTCTTTTTCTTATGTTAATTGAGAGCTGATTGATGAGATAATCAACAGTCAGTGACCTTGCAGGGAGATATAATCTCCCCTGGCCAAGCTAGTGGAGACAAACTTAAAAGAATACCTTTTTTTTTGGGGGGGGGGGGGGGGAGCACATTTTCCTTCCCCATTTACGAAAAATATTTTTAAAAGAATAACAGTAATCGACCGTTTAAACAGGATAACAATCTCTTGAGAATATTGAGCACAACAACTTTGTTATGTGCACATCTTGCAGAATTTACTTCATTTATTATGAAGTGCAGTTTCCCTATTGTAATTTGTAACATCAAGAAAAACTGTGAATTATTTTCCTCTTTACACGGGCAAGTCAGTTTGTAGAGAATACAGCAGCTTTTGTAGCAGTGCTGTTAAATTCCGGACTTGTTAAACTTTTCATTGCCAAAGAACCGTGCCTGTTATTGCACGAACAGGAGCCCCGCCAGAACGGAAATCTAATTGCCGATGTATTAAATGTAGCACCTGTTATGGTGGAAGAGTGTAAATAGCCCATCAGGGCCGGTGTGACCGCGTAAAATGTTACCCGCACCGATCGTCCGAGTATTAGAGATCGATCGAGAGCGGACGATCGGTGCGGATTTTATCCGCGCAGAATGTCCGTGTCGGACATTCCATGCGCGCCTCAAATGTCTGACGGACAATCTGTGCGGAAGAGGTCTCGCACCAATAGTCTGCCTGCTGCACCGAATGTCCGTACTCTAGTCCACACGTATACATAGTCAATACAAGTATAATTATACTTAATGAATGAAACGACTGGATAACCCATATTCAGCTTTGCCAGCTAGCTAGGGATGACACTACGGATCCAGGGGGGGGGGGGGCGAGAGGGCCTTCGCCACCCCCCCCCCCCTTCAGAAAAAGAGAGAGAGAGAGAGAAAGAAGGAAGGAAAAATAAGGGAAAGGGAAAGAAGAGACAAGGGGAAAGGAAGAAGAAAAGAAAAGGGGAAAGAAGGAGATCGGGGGGGGGGGGGCGAAAGGGCTTTGCCTCCCAGGCTGTTGCCCCCCCCCCCCCCCCCAGCAAAAAGAAAGAGAGAAGGAAGAGAAGGGAAAGAAAAAAGGGGAAAAGGGAGATAAAGGGAAGGAAAGAAAAGAAGGGGGGATATCAGTTGCAGTTTTCCCGCCAACAAGTTGGGGATCGGGGGGGGGGGGGGGCAAATGGCCCTTGTCTCCCCCCTTCTACAGCAAACTTAAAAGAGAGAGAAAGGAAGAGAAGGAAAAGGGAAAGAAAAGAAAGGTACGGGAGATCAATAATCGGTTGCCCGTTAAAAGGTCGCGTAGCGTGGGCGCTGGTAAAAAAGGGGGAACCGAGAAAAACGCTTTTTAAAGTTTTAACAACTACTTCAAGTGCTAAAAACGACAATGTTTCTATGTTCCATGTAGCCGTAACTATTCTTAGAGAAAGATATTTACCTGATTTATTATGTTCTCAAATTAATTTGCAAATATATCTTTCTTTTTCTACACTACGTTTTGCTGGAAACAAAAAAGCCCGAACGCGCAATTTAACTTCCCGGCAAAAGGTAGTGTAGCGCTACGCGACGTTTTGCCGGGCAACCGACGTGATTTTTCCCACCAACGCACAGTGGGCCAGAATCGCCTCAAAGTGTGCCAAAATTCAAAATTGGCGAATGTGAATTTTTATATTTTTTTCATTCGCTTGGGGAAGAAAACATTCTAAAGAATATTTTTCCACCCATATTTTAATATTTAGCGACTTTTAAAAGTGTCATATACCCCTGCGAACATGGGAAAATATATATGTTGCTCCAAAAATGATAAAAGAGGCAACTTTACAATAGGTGTTGACTGTTGAGAATTTATGAAGGAAAAAGCAATCAACTTGATACTGCGTGCACTTCTTGCCTATTGGTAACCCAATTAGAAAATACGATGACCAAATTTATGGAAGCTTCATTTTGGAAAAAATGAGCATTAAATTTCACAAAAAAAGGAACAAATTGCAGTGATGTTAATCTCAAAATGTCCGCCCAAACCTAAGCTTTCCATGTATGGTATTTCTTTTTGCCAGAATTTGCTACACTGCATGTGCAGGCGCTTTTCCTCCCCACGTCCATCGATTATTATTAGGCATAATCGGTACACATTTGTACTGTTTACGTTTACGCACAGCCGATTCAACGCTCGTCCGCGTAACCATGGCAACGCACAGTGGGCCAGGGAAGAACCAAAGTGCGCCAAAACTCATTTTTGGTGATTTATTTTTCTTCAATTCTCTTCTTGACCAGTTGAACTGTAATACATTGAGGAATACCTCAGTAAAATATTTAATTCCGGTAAGCACAACTAGGGTATAAATTTACTCCTTCAAACAGCAAAATCCTACATATTCACAGTTTTAGTGCAAAAGTGACTTATTTTATAAATCTTTCAATTTAACATGAAGTTCTTAAGTTATTGATATGAAATTGCTCTCACATATTCCTGATAGTTCATTTCGTTGCATGAATTGGTTAAAATGTATAGAAAAACACAATCTTCATGATATATTAAAGGTTAATTCACTGAAAAAATGGACTAATTATCCATGTTTTTTATAAATCCAGAGGAAACGTTTAGATTTCCGCAGAGTTCCGCTTATATTTTAATACCACCATTTTGTCTGATGTCTAAGCTTTAAGTTGATACCAAATTTGGCTGCTCGATCTTGCCCGTTGTTATGTAAGAGCCGATTCCCCTTGCCACATTGTCCCGAAAAATATGTTTGTTTTTAGTCCGCGGCTGAATCATGAAGGATTCGCGGTCATAAATCAC